>JAVSIQ010000204.1:0-45985 GCA_038502775.1 Hippodamia convergens
ATTTTCTGTTAATTCAATGTACAGAGTATCCCAAATTGCTTGATTTTGGCTGTTTCTGATACTTCTAGACTAGATAGGTAAAAACGTTGAGGGGAGTCCTGATGGGCTCGATTTTCCCGAAAACTCCAATAGTGAAAACCGTTTCACGATATCTTCATTTGTTCTGAAGATATAACAACATTTTGAAATTTTCTCGATGCAGAAGATGTGCCATAACTTTTTCATTTTCGAAAATATCTGAAAAAGATAAAAACTTTCAACAAGCACTTTTTCACTGGGAATAAGAAATTATTTTTAATTTTTTTCATCTCTAAATTTTTTTTATGAAATAAAATGAAAAAAAAAAAAGCGTTCGTATTTAAAATTAAAAAAATGTTTTTTTCCACGAGAAGAAAAAATTTAATATAGATTCTTATTTCCGGGAAAAAAGGGCTTCTAGAAAGTTTTAATCGTTTTCAGATATTTTCGTAAATGAAAAAGTTATGACACATTTTCGAAATCGAAAAAAAAAATGAAGATATCGTGAAACGGTTTTCACTAATGGTGTTATTACAAAAATCGAGCCCAGGACACCTCACGAAGTTTTTATCTATCTAGTCCTGAAGTACCTAAAACAGTCAAAATCAAGCAATTTGGGATGCCCTGTACCTACAGTTATAAAATTTTCGATGGATCCCCCCCCCCCCAAATTTGACTTCGGCCCGTCCCTGGCCTGCGCCTGTCACTCCTCTTACAGAGTTCCATTCAGTCCAGAGGAATTCGACAGAAACGGAGAAAATGTAAACGAGAAATTATTAAGACGTTAGGGCAATCCGACCTCAATGTGCCGTGAAATAATTTTATATCCGTAGACGTTAAAGCCAGTTACTAGACAATAAAAGCTAAATTAGTTTCCGCTACATTACCCAGCGTGGTCGTAATTAGCCAGAGCACTCTCTGAAAATCGGATAACTCAACTTCCAGTTAGTATAATTTGATGAACTCTGGATTTTTCTTGCTCCTCATTCGGCCCATTTGCATAAACGGGGTTGATTAAATCGGGCTCGGCAAAAATTCTGACTTACCGACTGTCGTACCAATTTTTGAAGCGAAGCATACATACAGGTTATATTTCTATTTATTTCTCATTTGTAAACGTCAGTTTCCAAAACACAATAGTAATCAAGGAAGTTTATTTTATCAAGTCACTAACTTGTAAAACTGACAGTTAACTTGCAAAATTTTTACAAGTTATTAGTATTATTTACATTAGAAAATATTGTTTTATCGTCATATATGTTGAAAATCATGGTACAATTGTTATTACCAGTAACACAGATTTTTGATGATGAAAAAGTTGATACTGATGATGACGAAGAAACTGCTGAACTCGAGGACTGCAGAACATTTATACTCTCCTTACTACCAAATAATTTGCTAGACATTTCGATTTTTCTGTTGACGAATCATCGACATAACTCATCGCAATTTCGGTGCTCTTCCACCCTCCTGCACGCTTTAGTGCTAAAATATCTCCACCCGAATCCGCAACCATAGTGGCTCCAGTTCTGCGAAAAGAGTAGCCGGTGTATAACTCTAGGTCTTTTAAACCTAAATATTTCGCTATTTGCTTTGGGACACCACCAATAGTGTGCTGGCCAGCATTAAGGGAGATGTACTTTTCATGTCGGTATGTCAAAAAAAATCTTAGGCTTTCTGTTCCAGGAGGCCGAAGATTTACATATTTTTTTGTATAACATGCAGGGCTTGAAGCTGCAGCCATCATCGGTTATGGTGAATCTTCTTGTTGTTAAATTTTTTGTTTGCCGCAATGTCACAATAACGTATTTTCCATATCTTCTACATCATTCATGTTTAGGGAGAGAATTTCGTCACATCGACAACATCCAAAAATCCCAAATATTTTTACAATTTTCGCCAGCAACCACTGGTCGTCAGGAGCATGTAAAAGAAATTGTTCAGCCTCTTCTTCACTTACAACCTTGGCCTTTTTTGGCGTATAACGCTCATTTTTTTGTTACAGAAACGCTATTACCTTTTGAAATCTGCAAATGACAACTAAACGTCATGTTTTTTCAATAAATTTTTCAAGGAAAACAAACCTGCGAACAGGGGCATTTTCTTTCATTTCCAAGCAGCTTTTCAGCATAGACCATTTTGCCCATAAAGTACTAGGGCTGAATCTAGCTGATAGTTGATTCAAGTAGACCCACAAAACATCTTCAGTTACTCCAATCACACTATTTTTGATTTGCCACTTTTTGAAGTCGTCGTATTCTCGCTCGTACCTTGAAGCTACACTGCTGGCTGCCTCAATATTTTCTTTTGGTACATTCAATTTCGCTTTCGCAAAAACAAATGTAAAGAAAAATAAATAGACATGTTCATGGCAACGCTTTCATAGCTTAGGACATTTGCGATAAATTACTGAGATTTTTTTGGAATTTATCTAATGTTTTTACAAAGGAGAAACAAATAAAATATAAAACAATACACGCAAGGTAACGGGTTTTACTGGCTCAAGGAGGTAACTGACTCACCTGCGGCTCGTCAGTTATATCCTCCATTCGCCAGTAAAAACCCTTTTACCTTGCTAGTAATTTTACATACTATATTCTGATATGGTCCCGATAAAGAGACAAAGCAATTTTGAATTTTCATTATAAGCTATGCCGCCTCTAGCAATCAATGCACATTGCATTTTTCGCAAGCATTAGAAATACCAATTCGACCTTGGAAATGGAAATTTTTCTTTTCATCGATGGAAAAAATTAAAATATATCAAATTTTTTGTTTTCAACTATGAACACCAAGACTAAGTGAATCTTTTTTGTTTCAGCCAGAGGAGTTGCAAATGTTTTCAACAGAAAGTTTCACCATGGACTAGGTAGGTTGGGCTGAATTTTTCATACCTCTACAGACCGTATTTTTCTAGATACATCGAATCCATATATGAGAAGGAATACTCATTAATAATATTGCACTCATTTATTCCACAGACCCATATTATATGCTCCATTTAAATCTGGGAATTATACCTATTCTCTAGAATATGAAAGTGCAATGTCCAATTCTTCATGTCATATAAATATTTCCACGAAATAAGAAATATATTACTATCATAAAAACACATGGTACGTCACACAGGTGAAGTATCAAAGAGTGATGAGATCTTAGTTACATAAATGAATGTTATAGGTGATCTACGAATATGAAAAAGAGAAATTTTTGATATGGAAAAGAAAAAGTTATCTCGATTCTTGAAAAAAAAACCAATGGTTAGTACAACTTTATTCATCTCTAAAACGAACCAAAGTTCGTCGGGTCAGCTACCTTATCTAATTGCCAATTGCCGCAATTGGTCCCACCACCAATCCCCTACGCTCTTTAGTTTCTGGGATAGGTAATGATTCTAAACACTTCTTGGCCAACAATATACCATAATAGTTTATTATAATATATATATTAGACTGATTCAAAAAAATCGACTTTTTTTGTTTTCACGAAACCCCCCCCTAATTATCTTCAGGGTATCGAAAAAAGACCTTTGTGAAAATATCAGCTCCAAATAATAACATTTAGAGGTCGCTCATCAATTATTTCTATTTTGCCTACTAATAGCAGGGGAAAAATTTCTTTTTTCAATAAAAAATTCCTAGAACACAAACCAATAGGCGGATTTCTTTGTGTGACACATTTTCGTGTAGGCAATCAGATACTCTACAAATATGTCCCTTACGATATTTCGATGAAACGGCCGCTTCAAAAGTTATTCGATTCGATGCTAATATTGAGGTATTTTTGAAGAAAAAAATTGGTCAAAAAAATCGACTTTACTTGTTTTCACGCAACCCGCCTTCTAATCATCTTCAGGGCATGGACAAAAGCCGTCTGTGAAAATATTAGCTTTGAATATTAATATTTAGAGGTCGCTCATCGATAGTTTCTATTTTCGCTGCTGATGGCAGGAAAAAACTTCTTTTTTCAATAAAAAAATTTTTGTTCACTGACCAATAGACGGATTCCACTGTATGATACATTTTGGTGTAGGGTACTAGATACTCTACGAAAATGTTCAATACGATATCTCGATAAAACCACTTATTTGAATATTTTTTTCCAAAATACCTCAATATAAGTTATTAATATAGAGGTATTTTCGAAGAAAAAGTTCGAATAACTTTTGAACGAGCGGTTTTTTCGAAATATCGTATAAGACATTTTCGTAAAGCATCTAGTTCCCTACACAAAAATGTATCACTCAATGGAATCCGTCAATTGGTTCGTGAAGAAAAAATTTTTTATTGAAAAAAGAAATTTTTTTCCTGCTATCAACAGCGGAAATAGAAGTAATCGCTGAGCGACCTCTAAATATTAATATTCAAAGCTAATATCTTCACAGACGCCTTTTTTCGATACCCTGAAGATAATTAGAAATAGAGTTTCGTGAAAACAAACAGAATCGATTTTTTTGAATAATTTTTTTCTTCAAAAATACCTCAATATTAGCATCGAATCGAATAACTTTTGAAGGGGCCGTTTTACCGAAATATCGTAAAGGTCATTTTTGTAGAGTATCTGGTTGTCTACACGAAAATGTATTACACAATGAAATCCGTCTATTGGTTTCTGCTCTAGGAATTTTTTATTGAAAAAAGAAATTTTTTCCCTGCTATTAGTAGGGAAAATAGAAATAATTGATGAGCGACCTCTAAATATTATTATTTGAGGCTGATATTTTCATAGAGGTCTCTTTATGATACCCTGAAGATAATTAGGGGGGGGTTTCGTGAAAACAAAAAATGTCGATTTTTTTGAAACAGTCTAATATATATATATATATATATATTATATATATATATATATATATATACATGGATAAGATTTATTGGACATAACCCTCTGAAACTGAAATGAACCGTAGACAGCTGTTTCGGGCTTTCGGCCCTCATCAGTACGGTGAGAAGTTGGTATTCGAAAACGCATAACGGAGTCAACACAAGGGTTATGCGTTTTCGAATACCAACTTCTCACCGTACTGATGAGGGCCGAAAGCCCGAAACAGCTGTCTACGGTTCATTTCAGTTTCAGAGGGTTATGTCCAATAAATCTTATCCATGTATTTTACCGATCCCTCAATATTCATATCTTTCTCATATTTATATATATATATATATATATATTCTTTTGAATAAGAGAGCTAAAATAATACAATAAATAGTGAAACAAAAAGAACCTAAGCTGAGGTAAAAAAAGGAACGGGGTACCACAACATTCTTCGTATGATACTTTAGTATCATACGATACTATCATCACCAGTATCATACGATACTATAGAGCCAGGGGAAAAAAACCTCAGCCGAAAAAACCTGTCTCCCCGTTAAAAAAATAAAATAAAATTGTTGTATCTTTATAATATAAAAGAAGCTTTTTGATTTATCGATTGAGGCTGTACGAAGTCTGCCGCGTCCGCTAATTATAAACATAATTATGTGTACGAACTTTGACAGTAGTTTTTCGTCTACGTGAATCGGCACTGATATCTGCGCAAAAACGTTAGAATTCCAAGGCTAAGACTTTTAGGCAACTCATGATACACAGTTTACATTGCACTGCCATCTAATGGCGATGTAGAGAATAGAGATCTGTTCAAAACATTTCGTCATAAAATTTTTCGGAAGAAAGACAGGTGTAATAAACATGGACTCAGATGCGTTAATATTATTATAAAATGTAGTTCACCGAATCAATATCGAATATAATACTTACACGAAAACACTATCAACCGTACCGACATCTACTGGCGTTATTCTCAAGAAGAAAAATTATTTTTTTTTTTTCATTTCATCAAATTTCTCGGATTTTAAATGTATTTTATGTTTACCCCACCGTAGAAGAATCCAAAAAAAATCTTTCATAACAAACAGTTCATCCAATCTTGAGTTATAAATGGTGTAACCAACAATATGGCCGACTGAGTTTCATATATTGAGATGAAAATATTTTGATTCAGAATCAGAATTTCGGTTAGATTAGAGAAGACTACGTTTTTCATGTATATAGAGGAAAAACATAAATATTTCTTTCGAGATCTCCTAGATGTCCTTTGTTTTGAAATATTTGAAGTTAATTTTTTTTTCCAATTCGGAGAGGCACGGTTCTATGATTCAGCATGGCATCCCCTGGGAATCGAAACACTTTCACGCCTAATTTGGGGTAAGACGAATTATTCCGAACGACCCAAACCATCACCCGAAGATCGGACGATCCTGCGAGTGTTCGGCCAACATCCCTTCTCAAGCTGGGCGCCCCAGGATGATCTGGAGCAATTAAAGGTGGGAAAGGGCCTGGCGTGAGGTAATGCGAAAGTCACGCCCGGATTTCGTAATGAGAACAGCGGTGAAATGCACCGGTGGGGCGATTACTACACTAATTATGTAGGCTGGCTGGAACCTGGATGTTGTGATTATATATCTGTTCGCCTTCAGCCTTTGTGGCCACTATGCCGAGCAGGAGACATACTAATTTGCCTGGAAAGTCGTTTTCAGTCAGCGGAGCGGACTAATTACGCCGTATGTTGGCGGACGTAACTGAGATTCCACTGCAGGATGCTTGGAAAGATGATGGAAATCGGTTATCATTCTTGTTTGGTCATTAGGGGACAAGAGCCACCCGGGGGAATGTCTAGGTAAACAAATGCGCGGAGACAATCGTTAAATAGAAGAGATTTTTTTCTTCTTCCAGCTTCCAAACAGGGATGATGCATGTTCAACTATCTCATTGAGAGCCTACACAAATGTATCCCATGCACTGACATAACCCAACAATTCAAAAAAACCAAATGCAAAATGTTCTCTGACAATAGTTATTTTATTTGTTTCTCAGTTGTAAACGTCAGTTTCTAAAAACACAATATTAATCAAGAAAGTTTATTTCATCAAGTCACTAACTTGTAAAACTGACAGTTAACTTGAAAAATTTTTACAAGTTAGTAGTATTTGCATTAGAAAATATTGTTTGATCGTCATTTATGATAAAAATCATGGTACAATTTTCATTTCTAGTTACACAGATTTTTGGTGATGAAAAAGTCTATACTGATGATGAAGAAACTGCTGAACTCGAGGACTGCAGAATATTTGTACTCTCCTTACTACCAAATAATTTGATAGACATTTCGATTTTTTTGTTGACCGAATCATCGACATAACTTCGGTGCTCTTCCACCCTCCTGCACGCTTTAGTGCTAAAATATCTCCACCCGAATCCAGTTCTGCGAAAAGAGTGGCCGGTGTATAACTCTGGGTCTTTTAAACCTAAATAGTTTGCCACCAATAGTGTGCTGCCCAGCTATAAGAGAAAATGCAGTTTCCATGTCGGTATGTCGAAAAAAATTTTAGGTTTTCTGTTCCAGGAGGCCGAAGATTTACATATTTTCTGTATAACATGCAGGGCTTGAAGCTGCAGCCATCATCGGTTATGGTGAATCTTCTTGTTGTTAAATTTCTTGTTTGCCGCAATGTCACAATAACGTATTTTTCCATATCTTCGTCACATCGACAACATCCAAAAATCCCAAATATTGTTACAATTTTCGCCAGCAACCACTGGTCATCAGGAGCATGTGAAAGAAATTGTTCAGCCACTTCTTCAATTAATACCTTGGCCTTTTTTGGCGTATAACGCTCATTTTCTTGTTTCAGAAACGCTATTACCTTTTGAAATCTACAAATGACAACTAAAAGTCACATTTTTCAATAAATTTTTTAAATAAAACAAACCTGCGAACAGGGGCATTTTCTTTCATTTTCAAGCAGCTCTTCAGCATAGACCATTTGCCCATAAAGTATTAGGGTTGAATCTAGCTGATAATTGATTTAAGTAGACAACAAAACAACTTCAGTTACCCCAATCACACTATTTTTGTTGTGCCACTTATTGAAGTCGTTGTATTCTCGCTCGTACCTTGAAGCTGATTTTGCAGGTAATAAACTTGATGCTACACTGCTGCCTGCCTCAATTATTTCTCCTGGTACATTCATTTTCGCTTCCGCGTTCATGGCAACGCTTCCATAGCTTACGACATTTGCGACAAATTATTGAGATTTTTTTTGGAATTGATCTAACCTTTTTACAAATGAGAAACAAATAAAATATAAAACAATACACGCAAGGTAACAGGTTTTACTGGCACAAGGAGGTTATATCCTCCATTCGCCAGTGAAAACCCTCTTACCTTGTAATGTTATATACTACATGATATGAGTGTTAAAAGTGACGTTTCATTTTGTGAGTGAAAAAGTTTGTGAAAGAGCTGAGCGAATTGAACAATTTCACGAACAAAATGAAATCACTTTTAACACAAATACCATATAATGTTTTTTGGTACAACTGCCCTATTTTCATGATGAAATGGTGTGGTAAACCATGGGAATTATTGAACTTTCAGTTCACATAGTTGAAAAAGGAGCAAATACGATGTTGCTCACGGGATTTTCAGAGAGCTGATATCCGATCCTCAATGACTTAGACGTCTGGAGATAAACGAATAATTTCCTGTCGGAGTCTCTGAAATGAAATATCCTCCAGACGTTTTATCGGTCATTGTAAATATTCGTATGACCTGGGCTCCACTTTGGGATCTCAGCAGAAAAATCGTGAGAAGGAAAATCTTTGCTGTATTGCAAAATTGAGTATTTAATCATTGTCAAGACACGCCTAATTTGGAGAAGGAGAGGAAATTTTTTGATACCTGATGGGTACTACTCAAGAAAGGTTAGGTGAGGGGGGACCACCCACCAGAGGTGGAAGCACATTAGTTTCAAAAGGGAGAAGTCAGTAGACCTGGGGACGACGGTTCCGTGAGGTTTTCCAGGTTGCTCCGGGGAAGATCGAAAAAAGAGTGCATCTAGGGACTCCGGTCGCGAAAGATATCCTTAGATTACTCGGAAGACGTCGGGAATCGGTGAAGTTCAAATTTCGGTACTTTAGAAATATTAGGTCGTTTCGAAGGGTGAAACGGTACGAGTAGGTACGTTAAGGGAATAAGGTACAGGTTTATTTCGTAGTTGACGGAACTAGGTAGCTTCGAGAAAGGGAGACCGAAGTAGTAGTTGTTTGTAAAAAGGGGAATTTTACATTTTTATTCAGTTAGGCTATTCGAGTCGGGGTAGTTAGGTTAAAGTTTTGCGAAAACGGAAGTGAATCGGACCGGGAGTGATTTATTTCAGGAAACTTGGATTTCATACCAGCGCGGGAGATAAAAAGGTCAGAATTTTCTAATTTTATTTGATGAGAATAGTCCAAAAGTCTTGCCATCTGCCATCTCCTATCAGCTCACGGTGTAATTTCTTAGTAATATGTTATGTTGAAATCTGGGTAATTAAGTACTTTAGAGTATAGGAAAACTTATAGTTTTTTTGAAAATTTTACTTATATAGTCTGAGGTGCAGACATAGGAATTAAATTGATACTTCAGTAAATTTTTGTAGGTATTTTGGGGAAAATAGATATCTTTGTTATGTTATTTCAGTGGTTTTAATTATTCCTAATACTCAGAATTCTCTCTAAGAAGAAAAATAACACCAAGACCTTCTCGTTTCTGCAGAAGGCCGGACCCACCCTCTCTTCGAAGTGGAGAGAGTCTAAATAATGTTGTTAGGTTGACAATGAAGCCGCTCTCATTCGACAACCCTCTTAACATCTAGACACTCCCTTATAAACAAAGTCACTTTTACACAAAAAGGACAAATGATTATATAGGGGTGCGTATTACAATGGGCGAATTTGCAATGACAATAAACTTCAAAATGCATTTTGATATTCGAATAATCAAAAGGTTGTTGAGAATGGCAAACGTTGCCAACGTTATGATTACTAACGGATGAGAAAAAACGTTGTCATTTAAATTTTGTTCCTGTCCAATTTTCGTCTTGGGTTTTCAACTGCTTAATATGTTTGTCGAGAGTCCAATTATTAATAAAAGTAACGATTCGGTTGTTCCTCTGAATATTGAAGAGTCTGCGAGAAGAGCAAATCTGGAACTCCTACATATAAAAATTTCCTGGCCTGGTGTAAATTGAAAAATGTAGAAGGGAATTTCAGTGAAACTGTTTTCCTGGCATACTTAGAAGAAAAATAAAAAATATCATCTTCATCAACTTTGTGGAGCAAATTTTCAATGATTAAGTCAAGCGCCCTTGTTGAAAATGGTGTGGATGTTAGTAAATATTTTAAGGTGGTAGCATATTCGGAACGGAATAGTGAAGGATATCGTCCCAAAATCGAAAATTCTCACTCGTGAACAAGTTGAAAAGTTTATAAAGAAGGCACCAGATGAGAAATACTTGATGGTAAAGGTAAAGGTATAGGACACTGTTTTCGAAGATCCTTCGCTTCATTTCTAGCAGAATCAGGAGCAAATATTACGGATACAAAAAAACATGGTGGATGGAACTCTACGACAGTAGCCGAGGGGTATGTTGATCATTCCATTGCATATAGAAATGTCATTGCTGAAAAAATTTTACAACTAAACAGATTTTGGATCATCATCATCCAATATTGTTCTTTCGGTTTCTACAAGTACTGATGGTGCTGAGGATTCTAATAATGTGTTGCGAAACTTCCTAACGTCACAGGGCATAAATGTTAGTAATTGTTCTGGTTTCACGATTAATATTAATGTTCATAAGTAATGATATTCATAAGTTAAATATCGATACTAAAAATTTGCAATTGCTGATTTCTCCTCATCTGATTTCATCATAAGAAAACGGAGTGCTAAAAATATTTTTAACACTAATGTTAAAAATATTTTCAACACACTTCCACGTAAATAATCAATTTCAACATTGTTTGCTGTCATTAAAAGTGTCACTTTCAATGGCAGTTCTACAAAACAATATAACTGAATATAATGCTGTAATGAATTCATTACAACACTACTTTTAGTATTCTAATGAACTCATTACGATACTGAAATGGAGAAATAACTATTCTTATATCCTAGAATTTTTTGCAGGTATATAGTTCCTTGACCAAACACATTCTACACTTTTATTCTACACATCATGTCAGGCAATTTCACAAGAATGTATTGCTGCCTTCTTAAACTTTTCGTATTTTTGACAACCGCGCAGTGCAGATACGAAAATTATACAGAGTGGAATAATTACCAACCGCAAGAATTCTCATCCCTGCGGCACAAATATATCAATTCAAATAAACCCATTATTCAGTCCCCTCCCAGATGGGGTGAGGATGCGGTTCCGCAGCAAGTTTCGCTCCCTGATAATTAATCCGACTTCAGGCTGTAAATTTGAGTA
This sequence comes from Hippodamia convergens, assembly GCA_038502775.1. Lineage (NCBI taxonomy): Eukaryota > Metazoa > Arthropoda > Insecta > Coleoptera > Coccinellidae > Hippodamia > Hippodamia convergens. Next base: position 11,328 of record JAVSIQ010000204.1, read on the forward strand.
AATCGCTTTAAAATGATCAATCATACTTCTTCTCCCGTGCTCGGGGGTTGGGGTGACAGCCAAGGATATTTCATCATTTAAGAATGTTTAGTTTGGATGTACACTCAATAAAAGTCGCCACCTGAGGGGTGGGGAAACGAGAAAATGGGTTTTCTAGATTGACACTGATCGATTGAGAGAGAAATTCGAAAAACGTTGGAAATCTAACATCGGGTTTATCACTTTAAAATTGGGGTGTTTCAGATTTTCGTCAGTTGATTTAGGAGGGGTCTACATCCTTTCAGCGATAAGTTTTAAAATTCAATCGAAATATCTTCACCGAGAGACTTGCGATTTATATGGAGTTCCGACTAAGATGCCATACAAAATCATAATTGCAAAAAATTTTAACGGAATGAAGCAAAATTTTTTCGTCATAATAGGAAAAATTAATGAATGAAAAAATGAAGAAAAAATGCCAAAAGTATCAATCTATTATATTAAAATGGCATGAATTACATTCTGACATAATAACAAGAAAGAAGATTCTGATAATCGCAAAATCACAAAACCTGAAAACTGATATCAACCTGTTATAATGATAGACATAACTGAACTTGATTCAAAAGAGAAAATCATTAGAGAAAAATAACATGAAGGGATTTTCAAGAAAAAAAATGAATCGAAAAACAAAAAATTCTTTGCCTTCACATCGAAAACATTTTTGAAACCCATTTTCAATTCCTAGGCTCACAGTTTTTTTATCATGATATTGAGAAAGTGGTATCAGATTATGTCACCGAGATATACCGGTTTCAGCCTTATATAAAATCATCAGTATCCCATACACCTCAGGGACAAAATCTTTATAAAAACCTCGATATTTAAAGCAATTACTTGTAACGTACTGGGTAGAAAGTATCGAGTAGTGACATCTAATAGCGTGAAAAGCTCCAATCTCATGCTGAAAAGAACTTTGTACATCCCTGTATGCAAAATTTTTTCAGCAAAGTCTAGTTTATTTTCCAGGGAATCCTCAACGTAACTTTCAGACACAGTCGAAGACCGCCATCAACGTGTCGTTTTAGTCCTAATACAACTACTCCCGCATTAGCTAAAAATGTGGTCTAAAAGAGTGGCCTGTATAGGCATTTGGAATTTTTTAAATTCAGAAAGGTTGCAATTTTTGACGGCCAACTTTCAATTGTCCCTGTGCTTATTACTTGATTACTGCATTTTTCGTTTTGATATCTCAAAAATAAATACTCGCTCTTCGCATTTTGTGGACGCAGAAGGAAATATTTTCTATATATTTCCAGGTAATTGATATCATTATCTCGATCGGTGACTGTGAATGTTCTCTGAATGTTGGTTTTTGTGTTGGAAATTTTCACTATTAAAAATGTTTCTCAATCTTCTGACGCTCATGTTGTACAACTCTTCTCTTCTACCCACCTGAAAGGACATAATTGGTTTATAAAGCACTATTATATTAATGGAAGCACACCTTAATAATTAGGAACATATCATCTGGTGCTTCTTTCGAGAATTTATCCATATTTTCTCTTGTAAAAACAGCAGATTTTATGGGTTTGTAACCAATAGATTTTTCTTTGAGGAATGCTATAAGCGTCGCAAACTTGGATATGTCAATACCGTCGTTCAAAAATATGGTGCTCTTCAGCATTGAATATTCCGCCCAAAGGCTTCCAGGCGATCTCAGCTTTTCTATTCTTCGAACAAAATAGGCCAGTAACACTTTTTATTTGATTTGGATGCCTTTAGTCTGAATCCATTCCTTGAAAGTAATGTATGTACTCTCGTAGCGCATTTTAGATTTCTCAGGAATAACTGAAGAACAGCCGATTTTCCAGGGTGTTTGAATTTCATTATCTTCCGGAGATTCTATATCGCTCATTTTTCAACGCTAGCAAAGACAACGCCTTATATTATATTCCTACACAGCATTGATAAAGCCACGAATAAATGAATTTGTCAGATAATTATTTTGTACATTGAGTAAAAATTGTGTCTATCGTGCAAAGAACGCTATAAGTATCTCGAACGTTAAGGGCTACCGATCTCAGAGAATAATTGGAGTCGTCGCTGCGCTCCTCCTCCAAACTATTGTCTTCGATGGGTAAAATGCCCTTACCGTTCTCTATACTTAATATATGTCGGAGGTAATGAACAAGTGCTTTAAGCAGGGTTACTTTCCCGATGAGCTAAAAATTGCTAGAATCATTCCTGTTCACAAAAATGGTGATCACGAATTACTCGAAAATTACAGACCCATTTCCATCTTACCGGTCATCTCGAAAATATACGAGACGCTCATCAAAAAAAGGCTAGTCTCATATTTAGAGGAAAATTCACTGTTGAGTGCTCAGCAGCATGGATTTCGGAGATCCAAATCCACAAAAACTGCACTAGCGAATGTCATACAGTTTATAACAGAGGCATTGGATGGTTCAGAGGAGGCAGTTATAACGTGTATGGATTTGAGCAAAGCTTTTGACTGCGTTAACCACCAAAAATTGATAACCAAGTTAGCACACATTGGAATAAGAGGAAATGCCTTGGATCTGATGACATCATAACTGCAAAACCGTCAACAGTTGGTTGATTTGAATGGCAGTAGGTCCACAAGGCAGAAAATCATTTCGGGCGTCCCCCAGGGATCTGTACTTGGGCCAGTTTTATTTTTAATATACGTAGACGATTTGGTGTGCAACGTTACAGCAGATGAAGAAATATTATTCGCTGATGATACATCCTTTTTGAACAAGGCAAAAACAGAGCGACTACTCAAGGAAAAGGCCGAAACATCTAAACAAAGCGCTATAGAATGGTTCAACAGCAATGATATGAAGGCAAATACGGACAAAACACAGAATTTGGTCATCACCACCAGACAACCCAATATTCATTGCATCTCCTTGCTGGGTGTAACAATCAGTGGAAATCTGACTTGGACGCAGCATGTGAATAGGTTATATAAAAAGCTCTCTACTGCACTATTCGCAATCAGACAAATTAAGGCGATACTATCCGAAAAAGAAGCTTCACTTACCTACCACGCTCAGTTTCATGGACGTATGGCCTATGGTATAATTCTGTGGGGATTGTCCCGAGATACACAAAGAGTTTTTGTGAAACAGAAGTGTGCCCTAAGATTGATAGCAGGAATCGATCAAAGAACAAGCTGCAGGCCATACTTTATTAAATATTGAATACTTACCCTGCCATGTTGCTACATTCTGGACTGCCTCTTGTACGTCCACAACAACAGAAGTGAATATGTGAAACATACACAGATTCATAACTATCAAACTAGATCTAAGGAAAAATTCGTGGTCCCAAGAAGTCGATTAAAAAGGACACAAAACACGCATATTTATAATTCGTTGAGAATGTTCAACAAACTTCCCGAACAAATAATATCGCTTGGTAGCGTGGTTTTCAAGAGGAAGATTAAGGCTTTGCTCACCGACAATGGGTTTTACTCTGTGGAGGAGTTCATGGAATATAAATTTCAAAACAGTTTATACAATAATTTTAATTGTATTCAGAACATTTTTAACATATATGTTAGTTAGTTAGTGTTGTGACACATCCTGTAATTTATTGAGGAAATTATATATTACTATTACTATAACTATTACTATTTCAGCTCGAAAACTAGACCAAACGTCAGTTTGCGAGACTTTCCCAGTCGAAATTGGTGTTTGGCTACATTTTACGTGAAGTGGCAGTGAAGTTCACGACTGTATATCTCATTAACGGTCTTTTTTGCGGCGTCTGCAGACGTGATAGGAAGCAGGGGCACTCCAGCTCTCAACCTGGGCAGGAAATTGCGAAACGAGCTGGCCTGGTTAATCGACCGACTGACGTCTCGTTAGACGTCCAACCTCGGTGTTGACTCTATCCCCTCATGTTAACTTTCTTACAGTCCGAATGCAAATATTTGCACATCGAGTGCGAAATACCTGATAGAGAATGCAGAGCCGGGATCAACGATCTGAGGGGGCGAGTCTAGCGTCGGCAGACTTCAAAGCTAATTCATACCTCATTTAATTCTGCGAATTCGCGTAGGTTCCATTTAATTAAAGCGGATGTTTTATGTCATTTCCTAGTTTTTAACTGGGACGTTTTAATGAATTTCTGAAACTGGAGGATGTAGACAGGATGCTTGGGGATTATAATCTCGGCACAGGCGTAGTGTTTGCTGTAAAGTTATGGATCGTTCATTCCATTGATTGGGAGATCGAGATATATTCACGGTTTGTGAATCAGTGGTCAAAGTCGAAAAACAAAAATTGCCTGGGAGCCAAATTTTGGTGGAGAGCTAAGCAATTTCAAGTAGAGTTTCTATGTGTCGATATTCGGGGTATGAGGTCGAAATGAATTTTTTTTTTGTAATTTTCTCAAAAACTATTAGAATTTTTAAAAAGTACCTCGAACAAAATATGTAGATCCGGAAATTCTCTACAAAAATGGTATCCATAATTCGTTTTAAGGTGTTATCATTCCTGAGATGAAGTCACATCATAAATGATTATAGTTTACGTCTTTCACGACCGATATACTGACAGAGGATACCTTGTGACTGCGGCAAAGTCTACATTGGTACATCAAAACGGAATATAAATACGATAATTAAGGTGCACGAACGATGCTGTCGACTCAATCAGATAGAAAAAACCGCACTAGAGGAACATGCTCTAAAAGATGGATACGATACAGGGTGGGGTTATTCACGAATATGGCTCTATAGAATATTTTTAGGAAAGACACAAGATTCAGGATTGAAATTCTGAAGATAAGCTTCAAGTTAGAAGACGAATTATAGCATATTTTTTGAAGGTTCTAGGACTTCCGGTTTTTCCGGAAGTGACATCAACTTTCCTTTTTCAAATGGGAAGACCAATTTTTTATTGTATGTATGTATGTATGTATTTCCATGCATTCTGGGTTTCTGTGAAACCCCTCATAAGCTACTTGAAGCTATTGCATAAATAGATTCTCCATTGAATTCTGAGTCTTTTTGATTCCAACAGTTTGAATTTTCCCGAGAATCTCTGTCGAAGTACAGACAACTTTGAGGTTTTTTCATTAAAATTTCTCATTTTTGAGAATCTCCGAAAAGAAAGGCTGATGCTTCTTTTCTGATAGCGTGATTTTCAGAATATGATACAGAAGGTCACAAAGTTAGAAGTGACAGAACATCAAAAATCGTTTTTTTTTCAAATGAACCCCATTTTTTCGGAACATTTTCGAAATATTCGTCAAAAATAATAGGAGCATATGTCCAAGACTTTTATACCAAAATGAATATTTTTCGAGATATTCAGGAAAAACGATTTTGTCTTCAATTTTCAATCTCATGCCGAATGTGTTTTTTCAGTGGAAAATAATTAGCAGTCAAGATAAATTTTTGAAAATCTCTGTTATCGAGGAAATATTTCCTGAACTTTCTAGTTCAGACGAGTTCAGTTCTTCTTTATTTTTCAAACTTAGTTTTCGCAATTTCTTAATTCTGGAGAGTTTCTTTTTTGTCATGGTAGAGAAATTTGAATTTTCAGTAATGAAATTGTTACATGTTCTGTTAATTATTCTTTCGAGAGCATTCATTTCAAATAATTTTTTTCTGCATTCTTGAGAACTTTTTAAGTAGACTTCACTTATACTCACATTGAGAAGTTCAAACTTATTGTTGCTCTGGCATTACAGATGAGAATTCAAGAACTTAACTCGTCTGAACTGTAGAAAATACTTTCCCGATACCATTCTCGAAAAATATTCATTTCGGAATGTAAGTCTTGGACGTATGCTCCTATTATGATTTGACGAAGATTTCAAAAATGCTTCGAAAAAATAGGGTTCCAATTTGAAAAAAAAAAAATTTTTGATATTTTGTCACTTCTAACTTTTCATATTCTGAAAATCACGCTATCGAAAAAAAAGCATCAGCCTTTCTTCTCGGATATTCTCGAAAATGAGAATTTCTAATAAAAAACCACGAAGTTGTCTGTAGTTCAACAGAGTCAAATTTTGAGATTTTTTTCGTATTTCCTTATTTAAAGAGAATTTTCTCAGGGAAATTCAAACTTTTGGAAACAAAAAGACTCAGAATTCAATGGAAAATCTATTTATGCAATAAAAAATAGTTCCTCCCATTTGAAAAATGAAAGTTGATGTCACTTCCGGAAAACCTTCAGAAAAATATATGAGAAGTCGTCTTTTTACTTGAAGCTCACCTTCACAACTTCAATCCTGAAACTTGTGTCTTTCTAAAAATATTCTATAGGGCCATATTCGTGAATAACCCTGTATAGTTTTCTCAAAGGCAGAGGATTTTTCGAATATCAAAAAGTTACTTTCCTAGACTGAACATAGATGCCCTTGAGATTTATAAACATAAAAAAAAACATGAACAGAAAAGAAGAAACTGTCAGAAATTCAGCGTTCGAGGTACAATCTTAGACCAAGAATCCACTGAAGATGCTCACCGCAGATATTGGCGTAACGTTAGGTGAAATAATTAATAATGGACCAATGTCATCATGATTGTTTATTTGTTATATTTTTTGTCAGAGTACATTTTGTTTTTTCGAACTATTTTCGTTACGTCAGTGATTTTCATGTATTTGAGTAGGCAATCAAAGTATATTTATGTCTGTGATTTTTTTAGACTATATTAGTTTTTGCTGTTTTCCCTTCAGATATTTGTAGATTATGATGAGACCAGTTCTTTTCGTGTTTTTTTTCATCACATTTTGTCTATTTTCTTTTTGCAGCTTTCGATATTTCTCACAATGCTGAAAAAAAATGCCCTTTTTCGTTTATAATTTTTTCGAATTATAAAATAGTGTGTCCACTAAATGCTGCACAGATCGAAGAATATTGAGAAAAATTTAACAATTACTCTACCCTCATATTCAATCCCTTAATCTGAAGATAATGAACGAAGGCACCCACTTCAAACTTAAACCGGAAATTCATAATTTATTGAATAACTTGACTCGGGAAAACCATCTCAAGTGATGGTAAACTTCTGTTGATGCAACTGACTAGGGTTTAGTCATTAAATTGAATTTAAGTTCTTCTGGAGATTCAGAGTGCAGCTGGTTTCTAGAACATAATTCTCACATTCTCGTCATAAGGAGGGAAATGGGAAAACAATCACTTTATAATTTTCAAGAGGAGTTAATAACAGATTAGGTTGCTGTGGATATTATGAGAGCTAATGAATGAATGAAGGACAGAAATAAATAAGGAAATATCCAATTAGCGCATGAAACATTTCGATATATTTTTGCTCAAAGTTCTTTATATTATTAAGTTCAGCATATTTTCAGCAAATCTTTCAGGGGAATTCTTTAACAAACGGTGGTACTTTTCTGATTTTTGCTTTTTGGAAGAACAATTGAAATTTCCTGAAATTTTCGTTGTGATATAATTCTGAGAAAATTTCAGATAAACCTTCGACTAGATCTGCATTTTTTTAAACAGAACTTTTCGTTTTTCATATCCTGACGACGAAAATTAATTGGTTCCACATCTAGTATCTACTAATTCTCATTTTCATCGGACTTATATTTTCATTATTGAAAAATGAGATTTGGTATGTCTATGAAACCTTTGGGCAGATTTTTCCAATCAATGAACTCAATATACTCACTTTGGCAATTAAAAATTAGGAACAATCTGACGAAACATAACATCCTGATTGTGAAAGCTTGCGCGTAGACTTAGGCTTTTGAAAATGATGGAAGTGAAAAAAATTATAGTAGGATAAAACCCATTGAGGGAGGTAAAGAATAGAACAAAAATTGGAGGAAAAATGAATTACTAGCGATATGAGTTCGAGAGGTATATAGGGGTGAGCATTCAACGTTTGAAAACAGTTTATCACAAAACAAGAGGTCCTGTGGAAAAAATTACAGTTGAAGGTAATATGAGGATCAACAGCTTTTGTATTACATTTTTTTTTATACAACTTCAAAATTCATGTGAAAAATTCAAATAATCCCGATTCATGTTTTATATAGGTATTTATCTTTTACGAAAATATTTTTTTCACAAACATTCCAGAAAACTTATTTTGTCATCTCAAACACTCTGTATTGTTTCATTCGAATTATTCATTTTTCAACTTTATTTCGGGTCAATTTCGAAAGAACACTATAATTTCAAATTGGAACACGGAACTTCTCATGTAAAAGTATTAACTTTTTCAATAAAATGGTGACTTATTCCATTTCCGAAAATCCACTTTCTGATGGTATAAAAAATTTTCCAATGCAACGTTGAATGAATGAGTTCTCTCTATCCCATCTGAACAACTATTTCCTCATGTTTTCTGATTTGTAATTTTTTGTTAATCAATTTTACACGTAACTTTGCGTTTTTCGAGTAGAAAAAGTGTAAAGTTTGTGCATCTTGTACAGAGTTTTCTTCCGACACATTTTGAACTGGTACATAGAGTTTCACAGCTGAAGCAAAATTATTTGCATTCTCTAAAAAATGAATATCGTTATGTATTTTTATACCAACAGGAAGTAGAGATTTCAACTTTCTCATTGAGAAATCACCGACTTTTTCGAAAAAAAAAACAGATATTTTGCGTGAGTTAGATGATTTTTTCGATATTGAGTCAGAATAAGATGAAGAAACGAATATTCTGAATCAATAATATTACAGAGTTTTCACGACATTTTTTGAAAAGGTACATATTTTTTTGTAAGAAATGAAAATAAACTTCAGGTTTTCAAATTTTCAAATAAATTTCGATATTATGTGAAAGGTGTGTGAAACAAAAGTTGTACATCTTTTTTATTACCCATAACTGTTTCATCTAACCTTTTTCCATAGGAATTGTTGTGTTGCTGTAAATCGGGATAAACCCTCAAAACTTTTTCCTTTCAATTTTATTAAAAATTTTTATTTTCATAATTGGTTTTATCCATCTATAATATTTTGTTTTTTCAGAAATTATCAAGTCTGTTGTATTCCCCGAATTTTTTGCTGAAAATGTCCTCAGAATGGCTTGAATCTACCAGACTTTATTTAAGTATTTTCTCTCCAGTTCACGGTAGAGGAACTCGTCAGCTTCTTATCCATCTGAAAAAATGAGATAAAGTCAATGTTTTTCGCCGAAGCGCATAATGAGAGATCAGGAAAACTTTAAATGGAAAAACCAGAAGAGATCCCTAACTGGGATATTGGATAAGTGCAAAATTGTAATTTGTATTCATGGAGCCGGTTCTCGATAAGATTTGCCACGTCGCTGTATAATGATTGAATTACTTGGAAATAGAGTAGGCAGTTTGTTGGAAAATGACACGTTGAGGTTCTGCGACGTGCTGGATCGATACACCGATTTTTTCAGCTGAAACCACTGCAATTTACGTCAAACAAGAATCAAGTGAAAAATGAGCTTTTAAAATTCTAACGAAATACTGTATTTCCGGCTGACTTGGGATGATTTTGAGATTCATCATGTCATATTTTGAATAGAGGGATCCATTTTTATCTGACAAGAATGTTCAAACATGTCAACGGTTCAAATTATTGATTAGTATTTACTCCATGGTTCAGAATTTGTGCGTGAAGTTAGCGAAAAGTTGAAAGCACTAATTCTGGAACTATGTCAAATATTTAGTGCCAATTGGTTCCGTATGAACCTTTAATAGCACTAGTTTTTTAGCTATTAGCAATATATGTTTTATTACGGCGTAGCCATCTATTTAACGGAATAGGAAATGCGAATCAGATGAAGCCGACGTGAACATATGCTATAACATGAGCGAGTAAATATCGAATTTAAAGTGGCCCACATAGTCCACTGAAATTAGACTTTTGCTTCGGACCAATTCATACAAAAGCAGATGAAGGCTTTTCGGGTAGGTCTCAGTGTCCCAAATGATATCCCAAAAGTCCCCTAGGCGGGAGTGACCGCATAACATTTGGCAACGCTGTAAAGGGCTAAAATCCTGCCCCAATGTGAATTTTCGTGAATATCTCGGTCCCTATCGAACTTACGACAAAAATACATCAGAGCAAAAAGAAAGCTGATAAAATTTCCTAGAAAAAAGGTCTCAGGTTGTTTTTTGATATAACCAACGATTTCGTAACAATCTTGCCTTCAATTTGACATATGTGATATTCTGGATAATGGAGGTACTCTATTCCATACCACCTTTGAGGATCACAACAGGGCGCGTTTTTGTCCAAGTGGTATCCCCTAATAGGCCTAATCCACGACTTGTTTGTTTTTTGGAAAGGTGTTCGAACGCTAATTTTCTTTTACTTCGTCTCCTCCTTCTATGAATGCATGTATATTTTCTGCGATGACATCCGTGGAGTCAATCTCAGAGATTTGGATTCCTGCATCGGTCACATTTTATTTTTCTTAGGAATCTTCAAATGGTTCGGCATTCAGGCAGGATTTTCCATGGCAATTGCCACAAACCGGTGAGCAACGAAGTCCCAAACTCCGACGGCCATACATTGGTCCACAACCTTTCGTACAGTTGCAAAATATCATTTTTGAAAGACAATCAGGCGCAGGAAGTTGGGATGTCATTTTTGCCTTCTATGAATGTTTTGGATTCCTGCATCGGTCACATTTTATTTTTCTGAGGATTCTTCAAATGGTTCGGCATTCAGGCAGGATTCTCCATGGCAATTGCCACAAACCGGTGAGCAACGAAGTCCCAAACTCCAACGGCCACACATTGGTCCACAACTTTTCGGACAGTTGCAAAATATCATTTTTGAAAGACAATCAGGCGCAGGAAGTTGGATGTCGCTTTTGGTTACAATATATTGTCTTTTAACATGCATCCCCACTCCTCAAGATTTAAATTGTTACCAAGCCATTGTTGTACTTGATAGTACACCTGAAACAGATGTTCACAGATATTGTTGGGTTGCGTCAAGGGTTGGAGGTAAAAGATTCAATCTCACTGGTCTGCTTCTGATCACAGCTCTAATCAAGTACGAATACCGGTATTTATTGATGCGGCAACGAGGCTGACGAGGAGAAAGAGAAAAGCGTAAAATAATTGGTTATGTTTCAACCCTCATTTTCAAAGAAAATATTATAGCACTTGCCGGAGATGATTGGGCAAAATCTGTTAAAAACCGTGTAACGTTTGACACAGATATAGTTGCAGCTGAAGCTAAATATCATCAAATTTGTTTCAACAAATTTAACTTGCCAGTGTCAGAAAAAATGAAGGTTGGTCATCCTGCGTATGAAAATGTTCTCAACGCAATGAAGAACATTTTTTCTTTCATTGAAAATCATGAAGACTCTCAGTTTAAATTGACTGGATTGAAAGCAGTACTGACAGAATACATACCTGATGACAAGACAAGAGAAAACTCGAAGAGAAGTACGGAGACCGTATTGTTATCACCTCAATGGAAAACAGGATATCTTGAATCAAGCTTGGTACAATAGGTAAGATTCTGAGGCAGAATTATCGGTACTTCTGCAGAAATTTTGCGCCAGGACATACGAACTGAAATTTGCGAAACTAGTTTCTATCCACCAAGCGACACAACATCTGTTCTGTTCAATAAAGGAAAGACCGCAGCTTTGAAAATGGTTAAGGAATGGCAGGACTTGAAAAAGGAGCTGGAATCTTCAACAAAAATAATACTGCACACATCCTTTAAGCGGAATGAAGTTTTTCCTCTCAATCTATGTTGCCCCCATTAAAGAACTCTCCAACAATAGCTGCCGGTATTCTTTCTTGATTAAAGCTGTTAGCAGTGAGATTGAATCTTTTACCTCCAACTCTTGACGCAGCACAATAACATCTGTGAACATCTGTTCACAGTGTACTATCAAGTACAATAATGGCTTGGTAACAATTCTAATCCTGAGGAGTGGGGATGGATGTTGAAAGACAATATATTGTAACAAAAAATGACATCCCATCTTCCTGCGCCTGATTGTCTTTCAAAAATGATATTTTGCAACTGTACGAAAGGTTGTGGACCAATGTATGGCCGTCGGAGTTTGGGACTTCGTTGCTCACCGGTTTGTGGCAATTGCCATGGAAAATCCAGCCTGAATGCCGAACCATTTGGAGATTCCTAAGAAAAATAAAATGTGACCGATGCAGGAATCCAAAACATTCATAGAAGGCAAAAATGACATCCCAACTTCCTGCGCCTGATTGTCTTTCAAAAATGATATTTTGCAACTGTACGAAAGGTTGTGGACCAATGTATGGCCGTCGGAGTTTGGGACTTCGTTGCTCACCGGTTTGTGGCAATTGCCATGGAAAATCCTTCCTGAATGCCGAACCCTTTGAAGATTCCTAAGAAAAATAAAATGTGACCGATGCAGGAATCCAAATCTCTGAGATTGACTCCACGGATGTCATCGCAGAAAATATACATGCATTCATAGAAGGAGGAGACGAAGGAGAAGAAAATTTGCGTTCGAACACTTTTCCAAAAAAACAAAGAAGTCGTGGATTAGGCCTAGTAGGGGATACCACTTTGAGAAAAACGCGCCCTGTAGTCATCCTCAAAGGTGGTGTGGAATAGAGTACCTCAATTATCCAGAATATCACATACGTTCAAATTGAAGGCAAGATTGTGACGAAACTGTTGGTTATATCAAAAAACGACCCAGAACCTTTTTTTTAGGAAATTTCTTCAGCTTTTTTTTTTGTTATGATGTATTTTTGTCGTAAGTTCGATAGGGACCGAGATATTCACGAAAATTCACATTGGGGCAGGATTTTAGCCCTTTACAGCGTTGCCAAATGTTATTCGGTCACTCCCGCCAAGGTTACTTTTGGGATATCATTTGGGACACCAAGACCTACCCGAAAAACCTTAATTTGCTTTTGTATGAATTGGTCCGAAGTTTGGGCTTATTTCGACCTAAATGCAGTGGACTAACAGACGATAAAAAATATTCGTATCTAATGTGTTTGGTTAGTCAACGGTCAAAGATTTCGTGATATTATGAACACCGGTGTTAATTTGGATTATCTTGAGCAGTGTGAGCTCACTTCGAACAATGTTTATCTGGGCAAATAAAGAGCTTGTGTGTAAATTAGAATCTGCCCATGCGAAAAAAATATAGGAAAGCATTAAATGGTGTTTCCATTTGAACTTTTTATTTTATCGTCAGAAAAAATGCGTAATAACCGAGTTGGTTTCCAATTCGACTTTTTGTTTGTAAAATTTTTTTATGTTCGTCACCTCAGAACTTTCGACTTGGTCAACCGATTTTAATGCTTCTTTTTTATTCGAAAGTTTGTTCTGATAGTGAGAACAGTCATGTGTGTGAATTCTTCATTATACAGGGTTAATCACGAATATGGCTCTATGGAATATTTTGAGGAAAGACCCATGTTTTATATTTTCATCTTTCAGGCAGAATTTTTCACAAACATTCCAGACTACTTACTTCTTCGTCTCGTCTTGTCATTGTTTGTTTCGAATTATTTATTTCTCAATCTAATTTTTGAATAATTCAAAAAAACACCCTCATTTTCTATCGGAACTCGGAACTTCTCATGTCAAAATATTAACTTTTCCAGAATAGTGGTGAGTCAGTTCATTTGCGAAAATCTCTACTTTCTGATGGTATGAAAAATTTTGCAATACAACGTTGAATGAATGAATTCCCCCTATCCTTTCTGAACAACTATTACCTGACTTTTTGATTTGTAATGTTTTATTCATCAATCTTACAAGTAACTCTGTGTTTTTCGAGTAATAAAAGTGTAAGGTTTGTACATCTTGACGGTGTTTTCTTCCGCCACATTTTAAACTGTTACATACAGTTTCACAGTTGTAGCAAAATTCTTTGCATTTCTCTAAAAAAATATCTTTCGTTATATATTTTTATACCAACAGGAAGTAATTGTGTGTAAATAAGAATCTGCCCATGCGAAAAAAATATGCGAAAGCATTAAATGGGGTTTCGATTTGAAATTTTAATTTCATCGTCAGCAAAAATGCGTGATTACCCGAGTTGGTTCCCAATTCAACTTTTTGTTTGTGAAATTCTTTTTATGTTCGTTTCTCAAATAGGAAGACCCATTCTTTTATTGCACAAATAGATTCTCCATTGAAATCTGAGTCTTTTGATTCCACAAGTTTGAATTTTTCCGAAGAAATTCTCTTTGAATGAGGTAATACGAGAAAAAAATCTCAAAATTGAACTCTGTTGAAATGCAGGCAACTTCGAAGTTTCTTCATTGAAAATTCTCATTTTTGAGAATATCCGAGAAGAAAGGCTACTGCGTCTTTTCCGATAGCGTGATTTTCAGAATATGATACAGGAGGTCACAAATTCTTTGTCAAAGTTAGAAGTGACGAAAAATCAAAAAACCTTTTTTTTCGAATTGGAACCCCATTTTTTCAAAATCTTCGTTGAAAAATGATACAAGCATACTTCCAAAACTTTTATCCCAAAAATATTTTCGGGATATTCAGGAAAAACGATTTTAATTGAAATTGCCCTTTGTCAGTTAATCAGTTCAAACAGCAATCAAAGTTATCGACGGAAAATATACTGCTTGTACCATAGCCATTTCCATCAATGATACGTGGCTGCCTTTCATATACTAACTGACAAAAAACTGCAATACCCAGATGAATCTGTTTAATTTTTTAATTTTTTATAAAACATTGATACTATAGGTTTAGACTGAAGTGCATTCATGAATTTTCAGATTACTTGTTGTCTTTTCTTCCCTCCTTTTGTTGTGTATCGTAAATGTTGAAAAATCTTCTATGCTCTTTTCCTCTTATATATTATACTATTCTGCATTTTTTTCTGCATTTTCCAATTCCTGTGTTCTCACTTTTAATGACAATTGTACCTGTCATCGTATATTGGGAGTGGCTATGAATCCACTGAAGTCATTGGCGTAGATATGGAGTCGGTCGGAATGATTGAAATTCTATATGTGCACCTGTATCAAGATTATATCACTTGTTGACAAATTACCCGCCATTTAATTGGGAACGTACAGGGAAATGTGTAACGTGATCGCCTAATTGTTCCGTCTGGTTTCCAATTGGAACTGTTTGTATTTCTACAACGACGTGACGCGATGTAACCAGAGGTTGCTGGATAGCACAACATAGTCCTACCCAAATTTCATCAGCCAGAAAATTTTCTGAGTTTGTTTGCCACTAGGGAAATACTACATGCGAAATGAAAAAAAGCATTAAACCAAAAAAGTTAATAAAAATATGGAAATACTGCATAACAAGAAAAATCCATGACAGAAATGTTAATATAGAACAGCGAAAAACCAAGAAAAGTTGGTGAACCCGACCAGACATTTCCAACCGATTTCAGTCGTACTTCTTTCACTGGAAATAATACGAGAAATAATGTGAGAATTTTTCCATGCTTATGAAAAATTCAAAATCGATCGAACATCTCTTTTTAGGAGCAATAAAGTCATGGATCTGAGACCATTTGTTGAACTGTTGTCTCCTCTAGAATCTGAAAAAATTGTAATTTGGCTGTATCTTTTTTAGACATATGGGAAAAAAATTTTTTTTTCATGAATTTCTCGAAAGATAAAGCTCGTCTCTTAGAAAAATTTTGAGGGTAAATGGATTACATGGGGTCTCCTATCAGAGGTTATTACATCCATTTTGATGTACTAATAATCTCACATATTAGAGCTTAGCTAAATGGTTACAATTTTCCTTCCGATTGAAATAACCGCACATACAGGGTGGCCATTTGAAAACGAAACAGACGAGATTACAGACGAAATAAATTTTTTCGATAGAAATGCTCGGACAGGTCGATTTCCGTTTCGAGGGGGACAACTTAAGATGTAGGTTACGGACGCATAGCGCTTCAACCCTTGCTACTACCCCCAATTTTTGAATCGGGAAGATGGGGTGAGTGATACCTCATTTGAAAGGTATTTTTATACTGATTTCAGCACAGTAATTGTTTTTTCATTTTATGCATTAGTTCTCGAAATACAGGGTGGCCATTTGAAAACGAAACAGACGAGATTACAGACGAAATAAATTTTTTCGATAGAAATGCTCGGACAGGTCGATTTCTGTTTCGAGGGGGACAACTTAAGATGTAGGTTACGGACGCATAGCGCTTCAACCCTTGCTACTACAACCCTCACCCCCAATTTTTGAATAGGGAAGATGGGGTGAGTGATACCTCATTTGAAAGGTATTTTCATACTGATTTCAGCACAGTAATTGTTTTTTCATTTTATGCATTAGTTCTCGAAATACAGGGTGGCCATTTGAAAACGAAACAGACGAGATTACAGACGAAATAAATTTTTTCGATAGAAATGCTCGGACAGGTCGATTTCTGTTTCGAGGGGGACAACTTAAGATGTAGGTTACGGACGCATAGCGCTTCAACCCTTGCTACTACAACCCTCACCCCCAATTTTTGAATAGCGAAGATGGGGTGAGTGATACCTCATTTGAAAGGTATTTTCATACTGATTTCAGCACAGTAATTGTTTTTTCATTTTATGCATTAGTTCTCGAAATACAGGGTGGCCATTCGAAAACGAAACAGACGAGATTACAGACGAAATAAATTTTTTCGATAGAAATGCTCGGACAGGTCGATTTCTGTTTCGAGGGGGACAACTTGAGATGTAGGTTATGGACGCATAGCGCTTCAACCTTGCTACTACAACCCTCACCCACAATTTTTGAATAGGGAAGATGAGGTGAGTGATACCTAATTTGAAAGGTTTTTCACAAAAAAACACTACAAGTGCCATGAAAACACCACTTCAATTTCAAATGCTTAGTCAAGAATATTTCGAGAACTAATGCATAAAATGAAAAAACAATTACTGTGCTGAAATCAGTATAAAAATACCTTTCAAATGAGGTATCACTCACCCCATTTTCCCTATTCAAAAATTGGGGGTGAGGGTTGTAGTAGCAAGGGTTGAAACGCTATGCGTCCGTAACCTACATCTTAAGTTGTCCCTCTCGAAACAGAAATCGACCTGTCCGAGCATTTCTATCGAAAAAATTTATTTCGTCTGTAATCTCATCTGTTTCGTTTTCAAATGGCCACCCTGTATAACACTTCCTAGAAAAGTGCTTAGCGCTTAGTGCTCGAAATATCGAATTACTTTCACAAAGTGCTTAGTGATCGCGAACATTTTGTGGACACCGGTGCTTAGTACTCGTGACTCGGGAACCTTTTTTCCCAGTGCTTAGTGCTTAGTGCTAGAAGCACTAATATTCAGTGCTCGGCACAGCTCTGACTGAAATACCGGTATAACTCAAAAATCCGGAATTTGTGACTTATACCACTTTCCCTCTGGCTCATTTATATAGGGACTCAATTCAAGTGACCATTTCTTTCTTGTTCCAGTTATCGATTAGTGCGCTCCGCGAAGAATTTATTTATGAACGCAGCAAAGCAATCCGCTGGGGAAAACTCACCAGTTTGTCAACCTATCTCACCTCAGTTTGATTTCTTACAATCCCGAAACTTTTCCCGAATCCACTCCGAGAAAATCGTTTTAAACTTATACTTTATTTACAACTCCCCGGAATCTCAGTCCCTGAAGATTAATTGGTTGCGAAGTTTCTCAACACTGCAACATTCCGAGATATGAACTGCGTATTTCTTATGGACATTTCGATGAAACTGAGAAGTAATAACTTGATCAAAACACTTCTTCGAGGATATTCCAGATATTCCGCCTGCGAATAATTGAAGACGTTCGTAATATTGACATCGATGGGATCAATGGAAAGACCTTAACTTCATTTTCTGTAATTCTCATCATTTTATGAAGAATGCAATACATTTCAGTCTGCATTTCTCCTAAGACTCGTTGGTTCATGACGTTTTGAGAAATAAAGGAGGAATATAATTGTTTTTATAAGTTTGAATTGAAAGAAATAGTATATAACATTACAAGCAAGGTAAGATGGTTTTTACTGGCGAATGGAGGATATAACTGACGAGCCGCAAGCGAGTCCTCCTTGAGCCAGTAAAACCCGTTACCTAGCGTGTATTGTTTTATATTTTATTTGTTTCTCATTTGTAAGAAGGTTAGATAAATTCCAAAAAAAATCTCAATAATTTATCGCAAATGTCGTAAGCTATGGAAGCGTTGCCATGAAAATGTCTGTTTATTTTTCTTTACATTTGTTTTGGCGAAAACTGAAATGAATGTACGCAAAGAAATTATTGAGGCAGCCAGCAGTGTAGCATCAAGTTTATCCACCTGCAAAATCAGCTTCAAGGTACGAGCGAGAATACGACGACTTCAAAAAGTGGCGAAACAATATGGGCAAAATGGTCTATGCTGAAAAGCTGCTTGGAAATGAAAGAAAATGGCCCTGTTCGCGGGTTTGTTTCTCTTAAAAAATATGACGTTTAGTTGTCATTTGCAGATTTCAAAAAGTAATAGCGTTTCTGAAACGAAAAAATGAGCTTTATACACCAAAAAAGGCCAGGGTATTAAGTAAAGAAGAGGTTGAACAATTTCTTTAACATGCTTCTGATGACCAGTGGTTGCTGGCGAAAATTGTAACAATATTTGGGAGTTTTGGATGTTGTCGATGTGACGAAATTCTCTCCTTAAACATGAATGATGCAGAAGATATGGAAAAATACGTTATTGTGACATTGCAGCTTCAAGCCCGGCATGTTATACAGAAAATATGTAAAGCTCCGGCCTCCTGGAATAAAAAGCCTAAGATTGTTTTTGACATACCGACATGGAAATTGCATTTTCCTTAATTCAAACCAGCGCACTACTGGTGGTGTCTCAAAGCAAATAGCGAAATATTTAGGTTTAAAAGACACAGAGTTATACACCGGCCACTCTTTTCGCAGAACTGGAGCCACTATGGTTGCGGATTCGGGTGGAGATATTTTTGCACTAAAGCGTGCAGGAGAGTGGAAGAGCACCGAAATTGCGATGAGTTATGTCGATGATTCGGTCAACAAAAAAAATCGAAACGTCTAGCAAATTATTTGGTAGTAAGGAGAGTACAAATGTTCTGCAGTCCTCAAGTTCAGCAGTTTCTGAGTCAACAGATGGTTCATCATCATCAGTATTGTTATGGTTCCTTTTTTTTTTTATCTTTAAAATTTTTTTATTTAATTTGAATTTTAAGGAACCAAAATTATAAAAAAATTATAGAATTTTAAAGATAAAAAAAAGAAGGAACCATAACAAAAAATGGCGCCCAACGCGTGGCTTGAATTATAAGAAATTTTTCTATTTATTGAATTTCAGTTATTTATATTTGTATGAAATTTTAATCAAGTAACATAGTAAAATGAATACCAGAAGTAAAACAACAATGGGAGAAAGAGAAGAGCAAGAAGAAAATATAAGTGGAAATGTAGGTGATCAAGGTAGAGATACATCTGCCATAATGAATATGTTATTAAAGATCACACAAAATATACAAAAACAAATCAAAGAAATGAATAGAAAATTAGATGAAAAATATGATAATATTGGAAAGGATATCAACAATACGTTGACAATTCAGAGGGAAGAATTTCCTACAAAAATAAATGAAAATGAAACAAAACTGATAAACCAAAAAGTTGAAAATAAGATAGAAATACAAGAAGAAAAACTAGAAACACAAAATGCAAAAATTGGGGAAGTGATGTACAGAGAGAATGCTGTTACATCAGAAGTAATTAAAAAAATTCAAAATTCTATATTTTTTATAATTTTGGTTCCTTAAAACTCAAATTAAATTCAAAAAAATTTTTAAGATAAATAAAAGGAACCATAACAGTATCAACTCTTTCATCATCAAAAATCTGTGTTACTGGAAATAACAATTGTACCATGATTTTCAACATATATGACGATAAAACAAAATTTTCTAATGTGAATAATACTACTAACTTGTAAAAATTTTGCAGTTAACTGTCAGTTTTACAAGTTAGTGACTTGATGAAATCAACTTTCTTGATTAATATTGCGTTTTTGGAAACTGACGTTCACAAATGAGAAACAAATAAAATGAATATCATTTTTTGATATGTTATAATTGAGATCAAACCGATTTTTTTCCTCAGTACATCTAGCATGATTGACGATACGTCATCATCCTGTAGAGATGATTGAGGGAACGGCGTGATGACTATAGCTCTATTGACTCTAGAGGACTCGGACACGAGCTCAAAAAATTATGTTAGCAAGCTAGCATGGGTAGAACATAAGCCTATCATTCTTAGGGGACGAGTAATGTTTTGAGTGACAACTTTTTTACTTCTCATCAATTTACAAGGTATACATCAAATTCATAAACTTTGATATTTTTTCTTGAAAAAAGGTGGTCTGTTTTGACATCCCCTAGTTGCACCGGTTTTGAGAAAAATCGATTCAGAATTTTCATTTCGTTCACCACTCAATGTTCGTTATGTGAACGATCATAATGAAGGGAGTGAAATATCAATTCATTGTACTTGATTTCAACAATTTCATATGCCCTTGAAGTTTATTTCTTGGAGAACAAATGAGATTCTAGAGCATCCACTTGAAGTTCTCCGGTTTAATTCTAGGACACCCCATACATATAGGCTACATATACTACTGCAAATTTTTTCGCAAATTCCACATATGGAACAGTACATCAGTTACTCCACAAATAAACCGACAAGTTCCGCAAAACAGAACCCAATTATCGTTGGAACGATACGAAAACTTTCAGTTCGAATGACGTGCATTTAATTGGTTCATCGGTCACATGCAAATAGCCGATTTCCAGTGTTGACCACTGAGCCGTAACGTCGGCAGATTAATGCCAGAGGCAAGAATAATATTTACGCTCAAACAGAAGATACGGCTAGATCAGTGTCGTTAACATTGAGTAGGTTAATGAAGGATTCATCAGTTAATCTCGAGCTCCGACCCGAAATTGAAGTACACTGCGCAAAAAAATTAACGCACATTCTGAAAATCTCAATTTTAATGAAAGTTAACCGTACATTGACTTTATAACTTATTTTTCATGTTCTCTCGGGAAGATTACACATTAAATGGAAGAAAAATTCAGGATTTCACCGAATCTTATGTGAAAGAGGAGAAATGAACAATTTTTAAAAATACTGAAATGCTGATAAGTGATTTAATATTTGGTATTTCCACCCCTTGCGTAAATTACAGCTCAGCAACGACGGTTCATACTCAAAATGGGTGATCTTGAAATGTTCTGATCTAATCCTTCTCAGATTTCTCCGAATTGGATTCCTAAGTCATTTAGAGTGGCTGGATGATTTTCTGAACTTCTCAGCCTTCTATTGAGGTTGTCCCAAACCTGCTCAATTGGATTGAGATCTGGCCTTCTTGCTGGCCATTCCATTCGAGAGACTTCAACCTCTTCAAGGTACTCCTGAACGATGCGCGCACAATGGGGTCTGGCATTATCGTCCATAAAAATGAAATTTTCACCAACCACTTTTTGAAGTCGTCGTATTCTCGCTCGTATCTTGAAGCTCATTTTGCAGGTAATAAACTTGATGCTACAATGCTGGCTGCCTCAATAATTTCGTTTGGTACATTCATTCTCGCTTTCGCCAAAATAAATGTGAAGAAAAATAAACAGACATGTTCATGGCAATGCTTCCATAGCTTACGACATTTGCGACAAATTATTGAAATTTTTTTGGAATTTATCTAACCTTTTCAAAAATGAGAAACAAATAAAATATAAAACAATACACGCAAGGTAACGGGATTTACTGACTCAAGGAGGTAACTGACGAGCCGCAGGCGAGTCAGTTATATCCCCCATTCGCCATTCCCTCTTACCTTGATAGTAATGTGATACAGGGTAGCCATTCAAGAACGAAACAGACGAGATTACAGACGAAATGAATTTTTTCGATAGAAATGCTCGGACAGGTCGATTGCTGTTTCGAGGAAGACAACTTCAGATGTAGGTTACGGACGCATAGCGCTTCAACCCTTGCTACTACAACCCTCATCCCCAATTTTTGAATACGGAAGATGGGGTGAGTGATACCTCATTCTAAAGGTATTTTTATACTGATTTCAGCACAGTAATTGTTTTTTCATTTTATGCATTAGTTCTCTAAATACAGGGTGGCCATTTGAGAACAAAACAGACGAGATTACAGACGAAATAAATTTTTTCGATAGAAATGCTCGGACAGGTCGATTTCTGTTTCGAGGGGGAAAACTTAAGATGTAGGTTACGGACACATAGCGCTTCAACCCTTGCTACTACAACCCTCACCCCCAATTTTTGAATAGGGAAGATGGGGTGGGTGATACCTCATTTGAAAGGTTTTTCACAAAAAAACACTCCAAGTGCCATGAAAACACCACTTCATTTTCAAATGCTTAGTCAGGAATATTTCGAGAACTAATGCATAAAATGAAGAAACAATTACTGTGCTGAAATCAGTATAAAAATACCTTTTAAATGAGGTATCACTCACTCCATCTTCCCTATTCAAAAATTGGGGTTGAGGGTTGTAGTAGCAAGGGTTGAAGCGCTATGCGTCCGTAACCTACATCTTAAATTGTCCCCCTCGAAACAGAAATCGACCTGTCCGAGCATTTCTATCGAAAAAAATTCATTTCGTCTGTATTCTCGTCTGTTTCGTGTTCAAATGGCCACCCTGTATACTATACGAGCCGTCACTGATTCTGATCGATTCAAAAAATTATCGCCCATTTAAGGATTCAACGAAATATCGTAGAAATCCAATTTTGGCGTCGCTAAATCCGTATAGATTATGAGGTATCCGAATTCCCCCGACCAACTCGCAAATACGAAATTGAAACCGCATATCGCTCGAGTTTCAACATACCGCCCGACCCGAAACTGACATCACTATGTTGCGTCTAATTCTGATCGGGACCCGTTCAATCCCGATAGCAATCAATCAATGTGTCGCCACAAATCATCGTGCGGCGGTGGAAACAATGAAACTCAATTGATTGGTTCTTGATTTCCAGCGGAAGAGGACGCTAGCGTCAATCCGCGATGAAAGGTGGATCGATCTGTCTGCTCGTCGATGACAATCAATCCATCTTATCAAACTCGGTGCTACGTGTATGGGTCGGTTGACGGGAATGCGACGGGAATTATCGCAACCGGATGCGATTACGTAATCCGTTGGAGGTAACCGATTACTAATTAGATACCCGTCGTTCCCGGATCGACGAATCTCTCTAGAAGAAGGTAGGTATAACTGAACTGATCTAACATTTTATAATCATAGAAAATAAATAGATATCAGCAAACAGTAAATAGTACTGAACTATCTATTTCTAACTCCTCAGATATGAGCGAAGATGATTTGAACTGAACAAGAAGGCTCTTGCAGAGTCTTGAATGATTCGGTGACTTTCTCTGAGATGGTTCAATGGTCAATTGTAATACACATGAAACTGATTGACAGCCTCTGGTCCTGGTTTCACCCTGATAATAGTGAACTCATTCAATCGGTATGATCTACTAAATGAAATCCCGAACTCTCAATTTCATTTATCTGATTCCAAATCAAAATATTGTCACGATTCTACGAAGTTGTATGAAAACTAGAAATTGTCTAACGAAGGAGTCTGATTTAGACTCCGGAACGTTACGCTTCAGAGTCCAAAGTGTTTTCTTCTTGTTCATTGTTAGGCAACAATTTCTTCTTGTAAAGTTTTGGCCCCTGACAAATTAGTGCTCAAATTTTAACGCAGGGGCCTTTCTTCTATTATTTAAAAATTTTTTCTAATTGTTTCTTGTTTCAGAGACTGGAATAGAAAACCGAAATTAAGTTCTCAGGAATATGCAAAGACCTCCCAGACAATATTTCAATAGATATCATTCTAAAAAATTGTTTCATGGTAGAAAACGGAGCCTTACATATGTTGAATCATAGTGGAACTGTTCACCAATTTCAGCAATACATATCCCGACATTTCATAGTTCTCGACAAGAATGAAAAAGATACGTGTTAAATTAAATCATCTCTATTAATAATAAAAAATAGATTAACAATACTGTGTCATTATCACTAGTCTCACCATGATATCTACGTATATTCGAACTTATAAGTCAAAGAGTACATAGACAAAATTCTCAAGATTGACACAAAGTGTGAAAAGATGAGAACTAGAAAAGACAAATATAGAAGCTGCTTCAAACTTTATGTTCCATATGATATGAGAGAAGATGTGATGAATTCTGATATGTGGGGAAAAGGAGTAACCATAAATTTTTTTCTTCACCTCAGACGAAACCTCGAAAGGGAAGAGATCCAATGGAGAAATAAGGATAATGCATCAGAATATCCAGTGTATCAAAAATAAAATTTCAGAGGTAGAATTATTTGTTGAAACAATGGAAAAAAAACCTGATTTGATCTGTTTTACTGAGCATTGGATGGATAGGAGTGAAATAAATTTTTTAGATATTAAGAATTATAATATATGTTCAAGCTTTGTTAGAGAAAATTCCATTCATGGTGGTACCTGTATTTTAGTATCAGAGGAAAACTTAGACTATGAGAATGTTCCTGAGTTGGTGAATTTAAGTGTGGAAGGACAAATAGAGGTAGCTTGTGTAGTGAATAAGATTGGACAAATAATAGTATTGTCAATATACAGAACTTGTCTTGGTAACTGTGCAATTTTTTTTTGATATATTAGAAAAAATAATGATAATTTTGGGTACAAAATTTCTAAAATATGAAACTGTGATATGTGGAGACTTCAACATAAATTTATTTGATAAAAGTACAGAAAAAACTACATTTTTAGATATTCTCTGTACATTAAATCTAAAGCAGACCGTTTTTGAGGCTACTCGAGTTACAAAAAATTCCAAATCACTGTTGGATAATATATTTGTAAAAACACATAATGTTTACAATAGTATAAATTTAGAATCTTTACTTTCTGATCATAAAGGCCAATTAATAACGATTGAATCAAAGGATATTTCAGCTCAAGAAATACTAAGAATAAAAAAAATTTTCACAAAACCTAAAATTGAACAATTTATTTACAGTCTAGATGAACTGTCCTGGCATGATGTGTTGGAAGAACCAGATCCAAATAGAGCATATTTTCTCTTTTCCAATAAACTAAAATCCCAGATGAACTTGGTGTTTCCTTTAAAAAAGTATGGCAGAAGAAAAGTAACGAATGAAACATGGATAACAACAGGTATAAGAACCTCAAGTACAAATAAAAGGAGGATATATGAAGGTATGTTAAAGGGACTATATACTGAGGAATACTACAGACAGTACTCATCAATATTAAAATCTATTGTAAAACTTGCTAAAAGAAAGTATCAAGAAAACTATATCAATAAAGCTGAAAATAAGACCAAAGCAACATGGAATCTAGTGAATAGAATAATGAACAAAAATAAATCTACTGATAATTTATTTAGAACATTTTCAAATAAAAATGAAAAGGAAATTTTGAATAATTTCAACAAGAAATTTACGCACCTGAGCGAACCTAATGAGCAAAAAAAAGAACACAGTACAGCAAAAATAAATTTATCTTGCCAAAGCATCTTTTTACACCCAGTAGTAGAATATGAAGTATATAAATACATCAAGAACCTGAAAAATAAAAAGTCAGTGGGATTTGACGGAATCCCTGTGGAAATACTGAAAGAAAGTGCATCAATAATAACAACACCCCTTACACACATCATAAATCAAACATTTGTGACAGGAATATATCCAGATGAATTAAAGGAAGCATGGGTGAAGGCAATTTTCAAAAAAGGTGATAAAGGAGTTGAAGATAACTACAGACCAGTGTCTCTACTCTCAAATATAAATAAAATATTTGAAAGAATATTATTCGATAAAATCATTGCCTTTTTGGAAAAAAACATGATAATTGTAGAAGGACAATGTGGTTTTAGGAAAGGAAAGTCAACAATCCAGGCAGTATATCAAGTACTGCAGGCAGCCATTAAGGCCATCAATGAAAAAAACTTCACAGTAGCAGTGAGCTTAGATTTGTCAAAAGCTTTTGACAGAGTGAACCACAATATTTTGATGAAGAAAAGTGAAAGGTATGGCATTAGAGGTACTGCTTTGGACTTGATGAAGTCCTACCTATCCGGAAGAACTCAGAGAGTAGTAGAGATCAACAATGACGGTGAAACAATAAGATCTGATTCATTATGTGTGAGACAGGGGGTTCCACAAGGGTCAATTTTGGGTCCACTCTTGTACATAATTTATACTAACGACATTGTGCAGATTCCTATGAGTAAGAGTATAATGTTTGCTGATGATATATCACTGATATGTAAGGCTGCAGATAAAAACCAATGCAGGGATATTATAAGCAAGGAATTGGGGAGCATCAGTAAATGGTTGGCAGAGAACGATCTCATTTTGAATGTTGCAAAAACTAAAATTATGATATTTAGAGAGAATGAAGAGCAAAGTATCACAGTGAAAATTCAAAATACAGAAATTGCAACGGTAGATCAAATTAAATTTTGGGAATAATAATAGACCAAAACTTGAATTGGAAAGCGCAAATAGAACAAATTGGCAACAGATATTTCGAAATATTGTTATGCCCTAAGAGTTATAAGAGAAAACATAGGGGTGGATGCGGCTCTGTCAGCATTCCATGCCTACGTTCAATCAAAATTAAGATACGGAGTTATTTTTTGGGCCAGAAGCTGCGAGGCTGACAGGTTGTTCAAACTACAGAAGAGAAGCTTGAGGGTTATTTTTAGGATGAAGCCAATTGATAGTTGTAAAAATCTTTTTATTGAACAGAAAATTCTGACATTATATGG
The DNA here is from genome assembly GCA_038502775.1 of Hippodamia convergens. Taxonomy (NCBI): domain Eukaryota; kingdom Metazoa; phylum Arthropoda; class Insecta; order Coleoptera; family Coccinellidae; genus Hippodamia; species Hippodamia convergens. The sequence goes on from JAVSIQ010000204.1 coordinate 38,124, forward strand.
TCAGTATATATATGAATGCATTATTTATGTTACAAATAATTATACAGAGTTTGAAAATTATGAACTGAAACACAACTATGAAACAAGAAATAAGAAGAATTTGATTCAAGATAGAACCAACTTATCATATATACAAAAAAATGTGACATATAGTATTTTGGCAATATGGAATAGATAACCAATAGTTTCAAATTAAAAATTAATTGTAAAGATAACAATAAGTCCAAAGTTGTTTTGAAGAATTTTCTATATCGAAAATGTTATTATTCTTTAGAGGAGTTTTTTCATGAAGATGATTTTGGAGAGTTATAAAGTGAATATTACAGTTAGTTGATTATTGGTTGTGTATTTATTAGTTTAAGTATAATGGAAATTTGTGTGACACGATCTAAACCTTCTGGTATATGTAAGAGATCAAATAAAGTATATCTATCTATCTATCTATCTATATCATGATGGATGTTTGGTAACAGGGCTCGATTCAAGGCAGATTATGTTAAATTCCTTTCATATTATTTTCTTCTTTTGTGATTTTATTTTTTTTTGCGAAGTGCAGTTATCTTTGTGGTTATTATGACATTTTTATATTGTCAATTAACCCATTATGTCTAAATCTCGTTCATTGCATTGTCATTTTATACACTGCGCAAAAAAATCAACGCACATTATGAAAAACTCAAATTTATTCTACAACCGAAGGTGTTCTCAATGATAATTATTCTTATCAGAATTATGCATGCATACATTATCCACTTTCAATGATTTTCTTCAATATAGATGTTTTTTTCCCAGCAGGAATGAAAAAAGATAATATTATCAGATTTTGAATGTATTGGCTCCATTCTAAAATCAGTTGTTCTCGATCAATTCTAGTGATCAATAATTTTTCTTTCGTTTGATTTTTCTACACTCGATAGCTATGCAACGCGAAACAAGCAATTTGACCCAAGAGGAATGTGCCCAAGCTGTAGTTTTGCGAGAAGAAGGGTGGACATACACAAGAATTGCAGAAAAGTTTGGAGTTTCTCATACAAGTGTGTCCAGAATGTTGCAGCGATTCGGGGAGACAGGTATGAATGTCCGAAGATCAGGACAGGGTAGACCACCGATACTTGAGAGTTTCTTCGTTGAGACAACGGTTTGCAACCGCTCGCCTTCTTCAAAATCAGCTTGAGCAAACTCATGGGGTGCAAATTAGCACTCAGACAATAAGAAATCGCTTCAGAGAATATGATTTAAGGCCTCTGTCGCGGCAAGAGGCCCAGCTCTTACCCCAGCCCATCGAAGAGCGCGTTTGGATTTTGCGAGAGAGCATATCCATTGGGAAGAGGCCGATTGGGAAAGAGTTCTCTTCACAGATGAGTCTAGATTCTGCCTCCACCATTGTGATCGACGTTCCCTTGTATACAGACGTCTACATGAAAGATATGCTCAGTGCAATTTCCTGAATACTACTGGTCTCGGGGGAAGATCGATTATGGTATGGGGTGGAATATCTTTGACTGCTCGCACAGACCTAGTGGTCGTTGATAATGGAGCTATGAATGCTGATAAGTATATGAGGAACATTCTTGAAGAGCATGTAGTGCCATTTGTCCCATACATTGGAGAAAATTTCATTTTTATGGACAATAATGCCAGACCCCATCGTGCGCGCATCATTCAGGAGAATCTTAAAGAGGTTGAAGGGGAATGGCCAGCAAGAAGTCCAGATCTCAATCCCATTGAGCAGGTTTGGGACTCAATAGAAGGCTGAGAAGTTCAGAAAATCATCCAGCTACTCTCTTAATGACTTAGGAATCCAACTCGGAGAAATCTGGAAAGGATTAGATCAGAATATTTCAAGATCACTCATTTTGAGTATGAACCGTAATTAACTCAAGGGGTGGAAATACCAAGTATTAAATCACTTTTCAGCATTTCAGTATTTTGAAAATTGTTCATTTCTCTCCTTTCACATAAGATTCAGTGAAATCCTGCATTTTTCTACCATTTAATGTGCCTTGTTTCGTTCAAAACTCCCCGAGAGAACATAAAAAATAAGTTATAAAGTCAATGTAGAGTTGACTTTCATTAAAATTGAGATTTTCAGAATGTGCGTTAATTTTTTTGCGAAGTGTAGATCAATACATTTTGTTTTTTTTCTACATTTTTCTTTTCATCAATGTTTTTGATTATGACGGAAAAATCATGCCCGAATCGGGCATATGTTCTTCCAATTATGTTGAAGTATCTGAGTATGGCCTTCCTCCTGTGCAAAATCTCTCTAGGCACAAGACCTCCAGGAAGTACTCATTAATATTCGAAAGGGAAACGGGCGAAATTTGCAACAAGGGACGACGTTATTATCCTCAGTCAGCCTGTGTCTACAAAGCTATGCAGGGATAATTACAGGTCCATATCACGATTAGATCCCTCTGTAATGACGATGATCATAACTTGGCAAACTTCACCCAACGTACTTTGTTATACTTACGAACTTCCCGCTCGTCAACTTAATATCGTTAAATGTTACAAATTCCATTTTCGTGTTTCGAATTAAGCGCAGAACTGCCATTTCCGGCAAGGTCATTTGTCAAAACTATCTTCCGACCTGCCCAGAATTGGCCTTCAGTTCCAATTTGAAATTTTGTCTTGTTTCGTCTAATGTGATTTCTCGAATTAATTTTCGCAATTCCGTCTCGGGAAGCGGCTATATACATTTAATGGTGATTAATAGTTTTTGGATCTGCCCTGAGTTAGAGGGAACGTTGAGGGCGTATTCCCGAGGCGGGGAAATGTATCGAACTTGGAAAGGGTTGGGGCATTTGAGGTATTATTTATATTGTTGAGTTCAGTGGCGTAGCGCAAATTTCAGGGGCCCCCCCCGCAAGATTTCAGTCGGGGGACCCCTCATAATTTTACGTTAATTCTGATAAGTTTTCCCTGACGTTTTTCAAAGAAGAATATTTAAGAAAATGTGATGAAAAATTTATATATGAGTATGTATATAATATATTGAATTTTTAAATAAAATAACATAGACTCGATAGAAAAATAACTGGAGAGAAATCAATGTGATAATAAAGTTAAAAAATCATTTAACAAAAATGCATTAATCTTTGTTAATTTTGTTGTTCAAACATATCTTGTCGATGGCCAAAGCTTCAGGCTACTTCTTGTTCGAAGCTGTAGTAGGCTCAAAAGTCTTATAGACGTGTTTGCGTTATTGTATTCCTAAGATAATTCTTGATTATCTCGAGCCTAATAAAAACGATCATTTGACGATGTCCAAAGAGAGTCCCGAGTCCCGAAAAGCTTGACGGTATATTAAAAAACTCATTGAGTGATAATTCGAATTTCGAATGGAGTTATTGAAAACCTTATATGTTTTTAAACCATTCAGGAACATTTCTCTATTTTTCGGGAGTAATAATAATTATATATCCATTGTTTCAGTTTTATTCATTACATCCCAGAAAAAAATATAGCGAATCAGCAAGTTCAATATAGAATGAAATTATTGGGGCCCCATTTGAAGCTTTTCGTTTGCCGGGGACCTCTGATACGACACTGTGCTAAATAATTGATTGTGACTGAGGCACTGGCTAGTTAAAATATCAAAAAACTTTTCGTCGCGTAGAAAATGCATTTTCTTTTTTCTCTCTGAAGTTTTCTTTTGCAAGTTCCACTCAAATATTTTCTTCTCCGATCTGACATTGTTTCTTATTTCTGAAAAATTTTAAAACATTCGAACTGCCGTTTCTAATTTGCGCATTCAATAACTTCTCTTTTTTTAATATTGAATATGAAAAAATACGAGAGACGTTTCTTAGCGGAAAATAAGCTAAGCAATTAATTCTAGAACTAACCTTGAATGAAATTGTAATCCTGAAACCAAAATCACTAAGAGTCAAAGCATTGAAAACTTTGTCGTTGATTGTAAACAAACTCACAACGTGGTTTCGTATTCAAACACTTGCTTCTCTCACTACTAGAATGGAAATGGAAATAAAAAAATTTCATAATATTTTCCCTTCTTCTTAAAAATATCCTGATTGGAGAATTGACAATAATTTCTTCAATAACAGATAAGACGCAAGCCGCCTGAAGAACAACATGTCGAATAAACCGCCGAGCCTCTAATAAAGGGATCATGTGGCGGCCTTCAATGAGAAATGCCGAAAAGCTTGACGGTATAAAAAACTCTTCAAAATAGGGTTGCAGAGGGTGTGACTGAGAGATATGACGAATCGAATTACTGACCTTCTATGTGTTTTGAATACAATTTAGGAATATTTCTCTATTTTTCGATAATATATAACTGTACCATCATTGTTTAGGTTTTGTTCTTTATATCATCAGAAAAATATCGCGACTCGGCAAGTTCAATAGTTACTGGTCCCCATTCAAACCTAACCTTTTCGTTTGGCGCGGGGGCCCCCTTAGTGCCGGGGCCCCCCGGCACTGCGGGGTCTGCGGGGCCCTCTGCTACGCCACTGGTTGAGTTGCGGGAGTCCATTTTTAGAAAGTGCTGATCCTGATTCGTTTTTGAAAGAAGAAATTTCTATTGAAAATGAGAGTGATATTTCGATATTAATTCAAAATGAAGAAAAAAATATGAATAGGCGTGCTTGAGACATACAAAAATAATAAAAAAAAACACTTTTTCACAGATCAAAATTAAAAACCAAAACAAAGTTCATTTGAATTTCTGCCATGAATTTCGAGGACATGAGAAAAAAGTTATTTTTATTACCCCAAACTTTACCATTCAACTTTTTTTCCTGTATTCTTGTAGTAGTTTGAGATGAATCTTTTTATTTTCTCGGAATATGTCGTAATTCTTGGTCCTGAAAAATATTCTATTTTCTTGTGTTACATGATGTTTGATTTATCTATGGGAGATGATTTCCTTTCATCAAGGTCCCGTAGAGGTCTTTAAACATCTGAAGTTCCGAAAAATCATCACTTGGATGGTCGTACCTGGTTCGAAAGAACCCTCACGATCAGAGAGCAAGGCTGAGAATTTAAATTTCGTTTTTCGAATTAAAACTCTATTTTTTTATGATTGCATTGAATTGTGCAAAGAAAAATGATGATAATGTTTCAACATGTTAATGCTCCTTAAATTAATAATTCTTGAGTTATTCAGGATTTCCTGATTTCATGTCGTACGTAGCGTCAAATTCATACAATATCTTTTTCATATCAACAATGACCTTGGTCATAGAAGATGAATCATTCAAATAACTCACTTGTGACACACCTCTTTTCTGAATTCATTTATCATTGTCGATATGGAAAGATTTAATGAATTAGACGCTACGTACGACATAAAATCAGAAAATCCTGAATAACTCAAGAATTATTAGTTTTAGGAGCATCAACATGTTCAAATATTATCATCTTTTTTCTTCGCAGAATCCAATGCAATCATAAAAAATAGGGTTCTAATTTGAAAAACGAAAGTTATGAGCCAATCTTGATCCCAATTTCGGACCCAGGGTTTGGAACACCTGTGACGAATTTTTCAAAATTCTCTAGAACTGTAAAATATTCCCACAATCTTCGACTTCAAAAATGTTTTGTACTTTCCAATAATACGGAAAGCACGACTGACTTTGACTTTCGTTTTTGTATTTGGAAGTTGTATAATCTTAGATATTTTTTTTTATTGTTTTCCTTTTAAACTTATAAATTACATTGTTGTTGGTCGTTGACAGGTCGAAAAAATTTCGATAATTGCTTAACCAATAGTATTTCCCATTTTGGATGCTTTTTAAATTTTCCACTTGTTCGCGAGTGAGAATTTTCGTTTTTTGGGACGATATCCTTCACTTTTCCGTTTTAAATATGCTATAACCTTAAAATATTTACTAACATCCACACACATTTCAACAAGGGCGCTTGACTTCATCATTGAAAATTTGCTTCACAAAGTTGATGAACTCCATATTTTTGATTCTTCTTCTAAGTATGTCAGGAAAAACAGTTTCATTGAAGTTCCCTTCTACATTTTTCAATTTACACCAGGCCAGGAAATTGTTATATGCAATATACAATATAATAAAAATAGGAGGCCAGATTTGCTCTTCTTGCAGACTCTTCAAAATCCAGAGGAACAACCAATCGTCACTTTTATTAATTATTGGACTCTCGACAAACATATTAAGCAGTTAAAAAAGTCAAGACGAAGACTGGACAGGAACGAAATTCAAATGATAGCGTCGTCTTTCTCATTTGTTAGTATTATTATATATATATATATATATATTCTTATGAAAAAGAGAGCTAAAATAATACAATAAATAATGAAACAAAAAGTACCTAAGCAGAGGTAAAAAAGAACGGGGTATCATACACATCTTCGCATGATACTATAGAATCATACGATACTATCAACACTTGTATCATAGATACGTATATACAGCCAGGGGAAAAAAACCTCAGCCGAAAAAACCTGCCTCCCCGTAAACAAAATAACATAAAATATCAGGAAAATCTTGAAAGACATCAGTGTGATCATCTTCATGATATCCGTCGATGGTCTCGGATACACAGATTCTTCCCAAAACGACTCGTAATTCTTAATCTGAAATGAAAAAAGACAAAAGCAGAAAAGAAACCGATTATTCAGAATAAATCGAAGGCATTTTGGAAATGCATTTGCTACTTTAAAAAACATCAACATTAAGATTTCTTGGCCAAATAATTTCGGAGATTTATAAATATTTATGACAGAAATGTCACAAAATTTGAAAGAAATGAAAAAAACTCCATCAATTTCCCCTTTCCGAATCTGTTGAAAGTTACGTAACTGATAATTTTTCAACATAACAAGCTAAAATTGTGAAAAATCAATTAATACATAACCTTTCAACTGTCCTCTTTCACGACGATTCTGTTGCCGTGTGGGTTTCTTGCAGAAGAATCTCTTTGATACCATGTTCATCAGCTAATTTGGAGACGTAATCACACTTGTCTTTCGAAATTCCTTCGATATTCAAACTCAAAATCCACAAATTGTTGCTCTTCTGGTCGTGAGGGTTTTAGTAATCATAACGTTGGCAACGTTTGCCATTCACAACAACCTTTTGATTAGTTGAATATTAAAATGCATTTTGAAGTTTATTGTCATTGCAAATTCGCCCATTTCATTACCAAAATAGGGAGTTGTACAAAAAAACATTGTATGGTATTTGTTTTCAAATTGATTTTATTTTGTTCGTGAAATTGTTCAATTCGCTTCGCTCATTTTACAAACTTTTTCACTCACAAAATGAAACGTCACTTTTAACACTCATATCATAAATAACTATTCTCGATTAGTCATGGTAGTCTACAAGCCAAATTCTCCTCATTTGCTGGAGGTTTTAATTTTCTGCTTCAGTGTGAAGTAATCTGAGGCTGAGGCTTATCGAATGCTTTCAAATACCAATGGTGAGGCCGCTATTCATGAAAAAAACGTGTCGAGAGTGATTTCAACACTTCAAGAACGGCAATTTTAACGTCGAGGACCAGCATGGCAGTGGAACAGAGAGGGTTTTCGAAGATGCAGAATTGCGGCATTCCTTGATCAAGGCAATCACAGGCGATCGTTATGGAACGCAGTTAATGCGTTTGAGCCAAGCATTGAAGGACAAATGACAGCAATACAACGAGAGACATGATAATGTGATATTACAGCATGATAATGCTCGAATCCATGTTGCGAAAGTGGTAAAGACATGCTTGGAAACTTTGAAATGGGAAGTCCTACGACACACTGTCGGCTTTTTCGATATTCTCGGATACCTATATCTAATGAACAACAGAATATCATACCATAGCATAATAAATGACAATTCTCGGAATATGTCTTAGTTTTTGGTCCTGAAAAA
>JAVSIQ010000205.1:0-136916 GCA_038502775.1 Hippodamia convergens
GCAGGTGCAGGTCGAAATTTTTAGATGACAAAGGTGATAAAAAAAATTTTATATAACAATTCAACACATATAATACCTTATCGACTAGCAAACATCTTAGCACCAGGAAAAAGATACAGGGTATTGAATTTGACAAAAAAATTTCCTTTCCGGAATTTATTGACGAGGAGTGTATATTTTTTGCAATTTGATTCAATATCCCTAACTCGTGTGGAGCAGTTCATTTGAGGGCGGGATTCTAACCTTAAATAATTTGTATCACTCATAAACTGACTGCAAAACATATTTTGTTTTCTGTTAACTTACTCTAATAATGAATAATTTGATGATGGATTTATTAGAATTATAAACAGACGTAATACTTGACGACTATGAAGTAGTTGAAATTGTGGAACTTGAATTTTCTGGGTGAATACATAATTGATATTCGTATTTCAATGAATTGGATGAGCTATCTCATTTCCAAAAGTTACATTTGGAAAAAGTTCAAGAAAAAACCGACTAGAATATCCTTTTTCTTTGATGAATAATAAATTCTCTCTGGGCAGGGAGAGTTTTGTTCGACCAATCAGAGTCCTAACAAGTAATTGTCAAAAAAATATCAAAGGCATATCAAAATCATGAGACGATTCAAACATTTTTCAATCACTTTCAAAGTTGAGTTATGATAAGCAGTAAATTTATTTTTGAATTCTGAAAGCACTTTTTTTTTCCCTCACATTTACAACATTTATCATGTTCCAAGTCAAATTTAGGGGAGTGTCCAAGTTATTTTGGAACGTGTTCAACAGGGCAAGGACATTGAAAAGTAACAAGAATAAATTCATTTCATTCACACACTGATGAAAACAGTGTAAAGATTATCAATATATTTATATAAATATGAGCAATATGAACAAAAGAAATAAAAATAAATTCACAAATATATACAAAACATTATATAAAAAAAAAATATTTACAATGTGTACAAGAGATTGAGATTAAATAAAATTAATGTTAAAGAAATAAATATGATACAAAATATTTATACAAGGTTTCAATGGATTTTGGGATAAATTGGTGAACTACAATAATACCCCCTCGTTCTGGTAAAACCACTTCAACAAGTTCTTCAAAATGAAGGACGATACCCTCTCGAAATTGACATTGTAGCTCACCATTCTAACCATTTCCACCTCCACACAGCTGGGATCTTCTCCATAGCTCACGCCACTGAGCAAGCAAACTTTTGCTTTGCTGACCAGCCTGGGTGGGACCTTTCTAACAGCTGGATGACAGCTGTCTCTCTCTCCTCATTCGAATTACAAGACTCCAGAGCCTCCTCAATCGCTGGTAGTATGGTAGGATTCGTGAGCAGAGACCATTCAGCCCTAGCACTTCGTAGTATTCTCGATTGCCTCTAGAATTCACTTCGGAGAAGTCAAATCCGAATACTTTTGCTAGGGCCTCAATGCAGAAGTCCCTGGTTTTCTGCTGCCATACGTCAATCACTCGGAGCCACTTGGATAAATCGGGACCAGTTGGTTCGCTCCAGAATGAGTCAAATGCAGCCTCACTTTCGAACAGAAATGAGTGATCTGCATGGCACAAGCAGAGGGACAACTGGTAGCTCTGCTTCCTCAACGTCTTGCTGGCAGCCAGCCATCAACGTTTTGAAGCGTTCCAGAGACTCCAAGTCGACGTCGGAGATGATGTGGTCCAAGTTTATGGGGTCTTGAATGCACAGGCTGTTGTCGAAGTTCATCGGCGATATTTCTTTCTGTCGACAAAACTCACAAAACCATCTCTTCGGGATTTTGTCCCCCAAATAGGGACAAATGACGTCGGATGAGAAGTCAAAGTGACGGTAGAACTTGAAGAATTCTTCCAGAAGCTCCAATTCGGAGTCTACATGGAGTTCTACCATCAAATTCGAACATTCTTCAAGGTAAGTTTCCCGCAGCAACTGTTTGAAACTGGGGAATCCTTTGCACTTTGGAGGAAAAAGATAAACATCATCCTCAAAGAGAGGTTGGAGATGCCACGATTGATTCCAGTGATCTCGTGGACTTGCGCCCAATACTCTAGAACCATCACAGCTTTTCTTGCAGTTCGTCGACACAAAGAATTGCTCCGACAATTCGACCTGATTCAGTTCTTTATGATCCTCTTGAACCATTGAGGATCAGGCGTCATCAAATTGAGGAACTGTTGGATCTGAATATTGGAATCCTGGATGGTCTCCAGACTCTCTAGCAGTTTCAAACACTCCAACTGAACATCGACGTGGCGATCTGAAAAAAATTATGAAATGTAAGGAAAGGAACCAACGAAAATCATGAAAACATACAAGTATAATTCGATTAAATAAAAATTTGAGAAAAAGAATATTAACATCAACAAGAAAAATACTTATATCTGAAAATATTCAGGAATGATAGAAAGTAAACAACGAAAATTATGAAAATATGCAAGTATAATTCGATAAAATGAAAATATTGTATCTTGTGAAATATTCAAGAAAAGAAACATCCACAAAACAAAATATTTATTTCTATCTGAAAATGCAAGAAGAGAGAAGGACGAAAATGTACAAGTAAATTCAAATTTAAGAAAGAGAACATCAACATTAACAAGAAAAATATTTATATTTACCTGAAGATTTCAAGGATGGGATAAATGCATCAACACTTAGAGACATTTTGTAGTCAGCGAATAAATTCGGTTATAAATTGAAGAACAAACTCGTACAACTAACTCGAACTGAATGTGCTGAACTGCTGGTGGCAAAAATATTTATACTAAATTTGCGTACCCCCGCCCCGTTCTAAACCCTTTATGGCAGTACCACGTTTTAGAGATAACAGAGAAGGTAGAGAAGGTGTAATTAAGGGGTTTATTTCTTGGAATTTTGTATGAGGAATGAATCATATCTGGAATGTTCTAGAAGAAAGTTTTGGAGAAAATCGTGGTTTGGCTGAAAAATTACATTTTTTCTGAAAAAAAGTCGGCGAAAAACAGATATGTAATTTGTCTAAACCTTGTTATTTTTTTTTTTTTGTAGAATACAAATATTGCATTGGAAATAATTTCCAGAGGATACAGTATAAATTTCGCATTTTAAAAACTGAGGGTTGTTTCGTTTATTGTTTGGAAGAATGTACTTTCTTGATATTGATTTTGCATCAATTCAGATGAATTGAAATCATATTTTTTTCAAATGAAACAACAGAAAAACTAATTTAACTCGGATAAGAAATACTAATATGCATCAATCTCGAAAATTTCTTATCAGATCATATCTTTTCTTCTTGGAACAGAAAATATTTGTAAAAAAAAATGTTATATCTTTTTATGAGGTGTTCGGTTTGGGTGGAAAATGCTATTTTCTCGACTCTTTTCCTCGTCTTTTTATAGTTTACCTACGGCAAAACTTGACAATTGTCGTCAAATTAATGAAATACATGATTCATGCAGAATAATCTATTTACTCATCTAATGTTTCCTGTGAAAAATTCGAAAAACACATTGCAAGTAATAGTTTTCAACAAAAAAAATTCGTGCAAGTGCAAAAAATTCTCGATTTTTATTGCAACAGCACATCATGTTTAAATATTTCGTAGGAACGTGGTTTTTTGAATTACTTCGGAAAAAATTAGATGCTCTCATGATTTTACTTGATCTGTTAGAAACATTCCTATTACAGTTGAGGACTTTATTTATATAGATGAGAAAAAATAAGAAAAACCTCTGAATATAGTGTTGAAACCAAAATTACATATAACCATTCAAAATCTTATTCTTCAATAATTTCATGAAGAATTCGCACAAAAATTAAACTCACTTATTGTTGACATGCAATCAATCTTGAATAATGATAAATGTTATTTCCGATTTGAACAGCAGAAGAAAAACGCATGTAACTCACTGGTTAACGATTTCTTGCCATCAATGGCATTTCGAAATATTCGTGAATAGTTGTGTGGATAAATTTGATTTTTTTATCAGGTTCAGGTGAAAAATTATTGCATCGAAAGTTATCGCAAAAAATTCCATTCAGAAGAAGAAATTTTCGATATATTTCATTTTTTCGCAAAACGCAGCTATTGAGTCAAATTTCTCTAAGTACGATTCTTTCTGTGATCATCAAACTCTTGTAACATTCAAAATTTGTTTTTCTTCGAATACCTATACCGAAAAAAAACTCACTTCTTTATATTCGCTTATATGAATTGTGAAAAATGTTAACATTTTTCTTATAAGATCAAATCTCTTCCATTGGAACAGCAGAAAATAACTCACATGACTCATTGGTTAACAATTTTAAGGAAAATAATTAATGAAATTTTGGAATGTTCTAGAAGATGTGTTTGCAGATAAACAAATAGATTTTATCAGGTGTCTGGTTAATGTGATAAATGTTTTTTTCTTCGAAAAATTTTCAAAAAAACGAATATCTTTCACATGTTTCAAGAGCAAATATTGAAATTAGTATTATTTTAAAAAGTTACAGTATAAATTCTGCATTCCTATTTTAAAATTTTCTACTTTCTTTTCTCTACCCCGGCGTTGGCACGTTTCAAGGTAGAGATTTTCAGATAACAAAGGAGAATACAGATGTAATTAAAAAGTAGTTTCTTGGATTCTTATCGAGGACCATAAATTTCGGTTTACGAAATTTGACATAAAGAAATATGTATATTGAATGTACCTGGTTAACGACTTCCTAAAATACAATTCAAGAACTCTCCGAATGTTCTAGAAAATAGTTATGGAGAATTATTTGATTTTTCTTTGTCAGTTGTTCGATATTTACTTGTAAACTTTTTTTTTTCTTCGTATCGAAATCATTGAAATTTTTGTTTTTCTTTCGCAGATATTGAAATAGCCATAATTTTCAAAGTTACATATAACATTGGCATTTTGAAAACTGACTGATGTATTCTTTCTTTGTTAGTTGGCATAATTTTCCCTTCTTTCTTTTGTCTACCTAGTATTCGTCCGTTGCTAGGTAGAAATTTTTAGATGACAAAGGTGATAAGAGATGTAATTAAGGGGGATCTTCTTGGAATTCTTGTTGAGGACCATAAATTTCGGTTTCGAAATTTGGAATAAAGAAATATCATATTGAATAGGTATACCTGGTTAATGACTTCTTGGAAACCAATTCGTGAAATTTCGTGGTTGAGTGTTCTAGAAAAGTTGTGGGAGAACATGTGATGTCTTTTTCGTTAGTTTGTTTGATATTTTCTTAAAAATTCCCAAAGATATAACAGGGATTTTCAAAAATTACAACTGTTCCCAATCCATTTTATGTTTGTTACGTGAAAAAATATTCAGAGTGGCATATAAAAATCTCTCGTACTTTCTTGTCACAAAAGATGGAGTTACCTTACAATATTCCAATTTTTGTTATTCCACCTGATAAAATTCTTCCACTGTACACTAAACACCGAATGAACGATCTCACGTTAATTTCAAATGAAAACTGTTTCACCCTCTGCCATACACCGCCAATCTTGAGATAAAGGGCACTTACATACGCTTCCCCTATACGGATTGGTTAAGGTTGCAGCAAGGGGTTGTTTTTTCGAAGGGGGTAATATCAAACACCCTTTTTTATGCAACCTGATGCGCATACTCATGCTAAAAGGAGTTTTTTATTGGATGGTATGATGCAAATTGGATCGCAGATGACTCAGGGAGAGGAAAGGTTGTGTGTTCAAACTTTTTTAGTGGTCGGTTCGATAGGGTTGAAAGCGACTTGTTTGCTAGTTTCCATTTTGCCTTATTCGATTTAGAATAAATAAATAAATAAATAAATAATTTAAAAGAAGTGAAGGAGGTTTTTGTTATTGCTTGTGTATGTGTTTGGAGTGTTTTTATCAGTTCGAATTTTCTTGGAATCATTTTTTGTTTGCGTCAGTTTCACAATTAAGAACCTCCCATATTATTTCACGGGGTGGTCAGATTTCGATCATTTAGTACTACATCTCCTAAACTAGAAGAGACACATGTCTCTTTTCTAGAGAAATATAAATTTCATGAGCTTGTTAGTTTTTCCTTTTGTTTCAAATATATAAATCTTATTTGTTCGAAATATGTATTTTGAATTGTCTATATTATTATTGAATTGTATACAGGATTATTCACGATTATGGATCTATAGAATATTTTCAGGAAAGACACAAGATTCAGGATTGAAATTCTAAAGATGAGCTTCAAGTAAAAACACGACTTCTCGTAAAATTTTTGAAGGTTCTAGGACTTTTATTGCATAAATAGATTCTCCATTGAATTCCGAGTCTTTTTGATTCCAAAAGTTTCAATTTTCCCGAAAAAATTCTCATTAAACGATCAAATACGAGAAAATCTTAAAATTGAACTCTGTTGAAATACAGACAACTTCGAGGTTTTTTCATTGAGAATCTCCGAGAAGAAAGGCTGATGCTTCTTTTCCGAAAGCGTGATTTTCAGAATGTGATACAGGAAATCACAAAATCTTTGTCAAAGTTAGAAGTGACAAAACATCAAAAAATCGTTTTTTTTTTTTCAAATAATAATAGGAGCTTACGTCCAAGACTTTTATCCCAAAAGGAATATTTTTCGAGATATTCAAGAAAAACGATTTTGTCTTCAATTTTCAATCTTATTCCGAATGTGTTTTTTACTGGAAATTAATTAGCAATCAAGTGAAAATTTTGGAAATTTCTGTTATCCAGTAAATATTTTCTTTTAGTTCAGACGAGTTAAGTTCTTGAATTATTATCTGTGATGCGAGAGCAACAATTGGTTTGAAGTTCTCAATGTGAGTATCAGTAAAGACAACGAAAAAAATTCTCAGGAATGCAGAAAAAAATAATTTGTAATAATTTTTAATGCTTTTGAAAAAATAATTAACAGAATATACAGGGTGTCCCGTAAAGACCACGTCAAACGAAAACGGAAAGTAGATCAGAATATGCTCTACCTGATGTGAAAAAATCGTTCATATGAAAGTCTCACAGTTTTCGAGATATTTGATGTTTAATGAAAATGTTGAATTTTTTTACTTAAAATGCTTTCTCTCTTGCGGAAGCTACAATCAAATACTTTTCTAATCAGTTTTCTTTCTGTAAATATTGTTGAATGATTACTTCAATTCATGCAATGAAAAATAGCACAAAATATTATACAGATATTATACAGGAATTCTGAAAAAAAAATTAAAATTCTTTCAGAACTGAAGGAAATTTTTTGTACTGAATTCTATCTGACGTGGTATCAAAAAAAGACGCTAGACCTTTTCATCATATTACGTTGAAAAGTTGCCCATTTTGTAAGGATTCCGAAAAGATAAAATACAGGTGATAACCTCCTTCTCGAAAAAAGATATTTGAATGTTTACTAAAAATGGAGCATTTCTGTGAAAAACTGATTTTTTCACCTTTTCCACAAATTCTTTCATTTTGCAGATTCTGCTGTGACATATTGAAAAATTCTCTTAAAAAATGTCAGTTAGTCTTTAAATTACTTATTAAGTGAAATTATTCATTAATTGCAATGATATAATATAATAACGCACAGGACCTTCAACATCAACAAATCTATTGTGAAGAAACTTTAAAAATATCAATAATAAAAATTCAGGATTCGTATTAGAGCAAATGCTCAAAATGACACCCCCTTCGCTAATACATGCCCTGCATCTATTGAGAAATGACCTTTTCAAACCATTCAAACTTCTCCCCGCTATTTTGGATGCTGAAATACGAATGCGGTCCCTTAGTTGTGTAGCTTTCGTTTTTTTAAAAAACCCCAATAAAAAAATCCAAAGGATTTGAGTCTGGTGAACGGGGGGGCCACAAAATGTCACCGCCCCTTCCGACTGTAGTGTGCTGGGCACCCGTCGTGTTGAAATCATAGAATACGTCGCATTTCCAGTTTTATATCTTCTAAGAGTAAGGGTACACTGTCCCTTAGAAAATTCAAATAATTGGTGCCGGCAATTCTGTCGGACCGAATATTTCTCCATCGTATATTCCAGTCCATAAATTCACCGTAAATCGATATTGGGATCTATCTTGCCTTATATTGTGCGGATTCTCGATGTTCCAACTATGAAGATTATGCCAATTGATATAGCCGCTTTGAGTACAGGAAGACTCATCAGTCCAAAGGATATTATTGAAAAAAAACGGGATTTGCTGTATGTTTCAGCAACATTTGTTGACAAAATTCTACTAGGGCTTGGTAGTAGGTGTTAAACTCTCTGAATATGGTAGTGGTAATATTTATGTTTCTTTAGGATTCTATGGGCACTTGATTTTGATATGCCTGTCATGAGCTCTTTCATTCTGGTTGATACTGAAGGATTATTTTCGACTTCATTCGAAATGGTGTCATCCTCCACGAACGAAGGCCGGCCACTACTTTTGCGATTCCCAGGAACTCTTCCTTCGACAATTGCATTATGGGTCCGGATAAAAACTTCGTAATTGGGATGTCGGCGATAGGGGTACCGCTCTGAATAAAGCCTCGATGCTGCTCTCGAATTAAGACGTACTTCTCCATAAATAAGGTGCATGTCGGCGTATTCTCTTGCAGTATACGAAACATTTTCTGTAGACATTTTACCCAGTAAACTGAAACGCATTAACTTCCACTAGATGAAAATGAACGTTTCCATAGATACCTTAAGTACCTTGAGTTTGAATCATTGAATCGCACCACATCATATCGATGTTCGAGAGTTCTTTAGGCAAAGAAAAAGAAATAAAAAACTCAGTCAGTGAATTGGCATCTTAATAACATTTCATTGATTTGTTGATTGATTATTTTCAGCAGAAAGTACAAAATGAAAGTATTTATGGAAAAGATGAAAAAAATCAGTTTTTCACAGAAATGCTCCATTTTCGATAAACATTCGAATATCTTTCTTTCTGAAGAAGGTTATCACCTGTATTATACCTTTTCGGAATCCTCACATAACATAGGCAACTTTTCAACGTAATATGCAGAAAAGGTCTAGTGTCTTTTTTTTACACAACGTCAGATAGAATTCAGTACAAAAAACACTTCCTTCAAAATATTAATTTAAAATTTTTTTTTCAGAATCCCTGTATAATATTTTTTGTGCTATTTTCCATTGCATGAATTGAAGTAATCATTCGACAATTCAATTGTAGCTTCCGCAAGAGAGAAAGCATTGTAAGTGTAAAAATTCAACATTTTCATAAAACATCAAATATCTCGAAAGCTGTGAGACTTTCATATGAACAATTTTTTCACATCAGATAGAGCACATTCTGAACTACATTCCGTTTTCGTTTGACGTGGTCTTTACGGGAGATCCTGTATATATATATATATATATATATATATATATATATATATATTATATATATATATATATATATATATATATATATATATATATATAGATGTCTCTTATATACAAAAGACAATGTAACAACTTATGTCAAACTTTCAAGTTTCCATAATTATTGTACGAGAAACAATGAAGTTCTTTCTGTTCCAAAGCATAATACTAGCAAATTCGAGACATCTACCTTATTTCAGTGCATCACTTTATTCAACAAACTCAGGTTTCGTTCAAAAGTCTGAATAGGCAGAATTTCCGCAAAGAGATTAAGGCATTGATGTTGAGAAGATGTTATTATAGTGTTGGAGAGTACTTGATTGATGCAATTTTAGATGTATAATTTCGTTTATATTTGAATTTTGTTGTATTCACTTATATAAATTAATCTGACTTGTCCTATACGTTGTAAAATGTCTCTCAGGATTATAAAAATTTATTATTATTATTATTATTATTATTATCAAAAATCTGTCATAATTCGTGAATAGAGACACCTACAATTGATGAAACGAACTATCGCCCATATTCCCGATACTGTCCAAACAAAGTCTAGTCAGTGGTGACACCATTCTATTGTTTCTGAATATTTTACGAGTGAATGCATAATATTATTCAATTTATATAAATATTTATATGAATGTTCACTAGCCGAACTTTTCAAAATGTCTGTAAAAATCACATGTTGGTGAACTAGTTGTCATGCGTCATAAATTTGTGTTCTGTGATAGACATGTTGTATTTCTATGATTTAACCCTATTATTTATTTTGATGTTCTGTGGATTCAACCTATTATTCAAATAAGTTTTAAGTGTGGCGTAAAAAATACACGATCCCATCTTCGAGTGTAAATCTATTGTGATAATATGATGTTATTCAATCAATTGAGTTTATGAAATAGAGTATCATCAAAGAACACAATGGAAGCTGTTAAAAACCAAATTGAAAGTGAAGGAAACAAAGCCTATGTCAGTGATCGGTGAGTACTATTTTTGGTCCAGGTCTCGTTCATGTACCTTACGATTTTTAGAAGTTTCAAAATTTTTTGGTCGGAATAATTGTTACTACATAACTTTTCATTAATCAGATCAGAAAATCAACTCAGAACAACCGAAAAACTAATAATTCCTAAAGTTCCTCGTTATACAGAAGAATTATGTCTTTTAACTCTGTTCCTGTTACTGACTTTCTTTAATAATCTGGAGATGATGTGTCGTAACCTTAATACATACATAGAGCTCATTAAACCTTTTTTAGCTTGATGGATATTTTGTAAAGAAACTAGTTAATTAAGTTGTAGCATTTTAAGATGATCTCAGGCCTTGTTACCAGTATGCCTGTACTGATTTGAGTTAGAAATAAGGATTATATAATAAGATACCAAAAAGGCATTAGTATTTCCTTTTACCAAGTGAAAGACGGTTTCTCTCAATGCAACAATGAGTGGTATCAACCTTACACGAAGAAACCACACTAACTCTTTGGTGTTATACACTACGCAAAAGAATTAACGCACATTATGGAAATCTCAAATTTATTCTACAACTGAAGGTGTTCTTAATGATAATTATTTTTATCAGAATTATGCATGCATATGTTATCCACTTTCAACGTTTTTCTTCAATACAGATGTTTTTTTCCAGCAGGAATAAAAAAAGATGATATTTACAGATTTTGAATGTATTGGCTCTATTCTAAAATCAGTTGTTCTCGATCGCTATGCAACGCGAAACACGCAATTTGACCCAAAAGGAATGTGCCCAAGCGGTAGTTTTGCGAGAAGAAGGGTGGACATACACAAGAATTGCAGAAAGGTTGGAGTTTCCCATACAAGTGTGTCGCAGCAAGAGGCCCAGCTCTTACCCCAGTCCATCCAAGGGCGCGTTTGGATTTTGCGAGAGAGCATATCCATTGGGAAGAGGCCGATCGGGAAAGAGTTCTCTTCACAGATGAGTCTAGATTCTGCCTCTACCATTGTGATCGACGTTCCCCTTGTATACAGACGTCCACATGAAAGATATGCTCAGTGCAATTTCCTGAATACTTCTGGTTTCGGGGGAGGATCGATTATGGTATAGGGTGAAATATATTTGACTGCTCACACAGACCTAGTGGTCGTTGATAATGGAGCTATGAATGCTGATAAGTATGTAAGGAACATACTTGAAGAGCATGTTGTGCCATTTGCCCCATACATTGGTGAAAATTTCATTTTTATGGACGACAATGCCAGACCCCATCGTGCGCGCATCGTTCAGGAGTACCTTGAAGAGGTTGAAGTCTCTTGAATGGAATGGCCAGCAAGAAGTCCAGATCTCAATCCGATTGAGCAGGTTTGGGACAACATCAATAAAAGGCTGAAAAGTTCAGAAAATCATCCAGCTACTCTTAATGACTTAGGAATTCTACTCGGAGAAATCTGGGAAGGATTAGATCAGAACATTTTAAGATCACTCATTTTGAGTATGAAGCGTCGTTGCCGAGTTGTTATTAACGCAAGGGGTGGAAATACCAAGTATTAAATCACTTATCAGCATTTCAGTATTTTGAAAATTGTTCATTTCTCTTCTTTCACATAAGATTCTGTGAAATCCTGAATTTTTCTTCCATTTAATGTGTCTTGTTTCGTTCAAAACCTTTCCGAGAGAACATAAAAAATAAGTTATAAAGTCAACGTAGAGTTAACTTTCATTAAAATTGAGATTTTCAGAATGTGCATTAATTTTTTTGCGCAGTGTATTTGTCCAAAGACTCTCCAGGTGTAGACACCTCAAAGTGATCGGTGAGGGCCAAACAAAGGATGGTAGGAAATGAGTTGGGACTAAAACTGACAAACTTTGCTTCCTTTTTAATGTGAAAAACTGGTTATACATTTATGATTCAAAGTATAGGCGATGGAATTTAAGATCGCAGCGCCAAGGTGGCAAGTAGTAGAACCATAATTGACATTGTAGTTTTCCTTTGTATTGTTTATGTGCATATTCGCGTTGATAAAATTTGAATTTACATTCAATATGAAAACTTTTTTGACTTCTATAGTGAAGGAGTGTGTTACTGTTTACATATTATTTTTTTTTTTTTGTGAAGGCAAAGGCGGAAGGAATTATCATTTGTTCCAATACAGTAAAAATATTTCTGTCAAATTCAGTTGGGTACCTAAGACAGTATTGAAATGTATTTACATGCTATTTCATATTTTATGTTTCTTCTGATCATGATGAGAAATGATGAAAATGGAATTTCAACGATACTCTTACAAAAAATGTTCAGAAGTGGCAAAGAAATACTTATTTCAAAAGATGTTTCATGTTATTTCTAAGACTAATAAACATCAGTTGAAATGTTTTTTACCTATCTGAATTGTTGATTCTACATTACCCTGCAATTTAACAGTCCCAACAAAGTTATGATAAAAATAAGCCCTCATACCCTACAGGAAAAAACACAAGAAATTATACTAAAATGAACAGCAAAAACTATTTAAACATTAGTTGAATGAATTCTAGTGTATTGAATATTTTCTAGGAATACTACAGAAAATCATTTTGATATCCAATTTAATTTATTTAAGTAATTGCTTATTTTTTACAAAAGTCTTGACAACGTTATACGTAGGATTAGTTAGGTATTGTAACAATAATACACATCAGCTATGGCTTGACGAATGAATTATCAAATATAATTGAGGACCCTTCTATTATGATTCAGGAAGGTAAATTAGTCTTCTCAAGAAACTTCCTTTGTTTGGAACTAAAATCTGTAAACGATTAGAATATCCCTATAAATCTAACCTGAAATTTCTTGTGTATCGGTGCTTACCTTGATAAAAATAATCGTCATCCATATAATGCAGGAAACGTACTTTTATATTTCTAGTGAATTGTTTACCCATTTTGTGTTCAAGTTGCCAAGCTTTTCGTCGATCCATCAACAGATTATTTCCCAATTTCACCTTCTACTCAAACACGATATTTATCACCAGCTTGAGGGAAAGCATGGAAATTGATATTCAATCTTTTTTTTTCTCAGGAAGAACCCTGAAGAACTGAACAATAGGGATTCGAACGATTCATACTTTATAAAATGACTTCAAAACACAAATATTCACATTAATTGCACAAATACAAAGCAGGAGAACAAAAACTATGTCAACATTTGTAGTTACTTAGATTGCCACGGGGGGCGTAGCGCATATTTTCCATCGCCTATAGTATATCCAATAATATATCCATGTTGGACACAGTCTACACTCCTACTTTATTTAATTTCTATGAAAACTTTTTCTGGTATCAAATGATGCTACTTGCGTACCTTTTTCAAAATCATTGAAAAGGTGATCAAGACAAGTAGTTGAATGATGGCTTACGTTTGTTGATTCTTCAGCATATCGGAAGTATTTAAAGAACTTTGTTGCAGGGCTCCAGTTTCCAGGGATGAGGGAAGTTGTGAAACGGCCATGGTCAAAGAAGAAGATGTCGATATTGCTGAACAATTCATTGATGGGAATCAAGTTTATGACAGAGACGAATTCATATCAAAAGTTGAAGATAACCGCAGTGGCCTCAATGAAATCGATGAGAAAAATGGTTCTTTCTCTATCGCAGACGAAAATCCTACAACAAATGAAGTAAATCTACAGCAACATAGGTGCGATGTTTGTCAGTTTTCCTTTGAGAACAAATACAATCTCGAAAAACATATTAACTTCGTTCATTCGAATTCGAAGAGACATGAATGTAACTTATGTAGTTTTGTAACAAAACAGAAGAAGTATTTAAAAGCACATATAGATTCAGTTCATTTAAACTTAAAAGAACACAAGTGTCACTTGTGTGATTTCGCCTCTAATCGGAAGGTATATCTGGAAAACCACATACATTCAGTTCATTTAAATATGAGACAGCACAAGTGTCACTTATGTGATTTTGCTGCTAATCAGAAGATACATCTGAAAAACCACATAAATTCAGTTCATTCAAATTTGAGACAGCACAAGTGTCACTTATGTGATTTTACTGCTAATCAGAAGATACATCTGAAAAACCACATAAATTCAGTTCATTTAAATTTGAGACAGCACAAGTGTTACTTATGTGATTTTGCTGCTAATCAAAAGATATCTCTGCAAAACCACATAGATACAGTTCATTTTGAACATAAAACGACACAAGTGTCATTTGTGTGAATATGCTTCAAATATAAAAAATCATCTCAAAGCACATATCGATTCAGTTCATTTGAACATAAAACAACACAAGTGTCATTTGTGTGATTTTGCTGCTAATTATAAAACACATCTGAAAAACCACATAGATGCAGTTCATTTGAACATTAAACGACACAAGTGTCATTTTTGTGAATATGCTTCAAATAGAAAGGACAATCTCAAAAATCACATCGTCTCAGTTCATTTGAACCTGAAGAGACACAAATGCCATTTATGTAATTTTGCTTCGAATTATAAAGATAGCCTCAAAAGTCATATGAAGTCGTTTCATTCAAATTCAGATCAAATCTGATGATGTTCATTTGGATTTACTACAAAATGTAAAACTGATTTTAAAATTCACATACAACATTCTCATTTTTTCTGTAATTGTAATTAATTTCACTTTTATTTTTGTGATTCTTGATAATGATGTATTTGGTGAAACATTATTTGGACTGTTACCGACGTTTCGGCAAGCATTCGCCTGCCTTCTACAGGGTGTTGTTGGTACTGGGAAGGAGCGGTTCTTGCCAAACTTGTTCTGACTGTACTTGTGCGCTCCATACTTTTTCAATTTTGCAATTACAGTGTGGGGATTCGAACGCGAGTTATCCGATTTGCAATTTCCGAAATTCCACTCTGAGATCTTGAGATAAAGTCAGGGTAACCTCTACCACAAAAAGTATAATCAATATATAACTTAAATTGTATAATAATTCCCTGCTTCGGCAGACTAGTGGTTAGAGTGAGTAGAATTTCAGAAATTTCAAATCGGATAACTCGCGTTCGAATCCCCACACTGTAATTGCAAAATTGAAAAAATATGGAGCCCACAAGTCCAGACAGAACAAGTTTGGCAAGAACCGGTCCTTCACTTTTGCGACACAAATTTAAAAGCAAAGATTTATAGTTTTCCATTAAATGTTGATGTTTCAAAAATAAATAGGTGTGGTTTTAATTGCGTATTCTCCTCTTCCCATATATGTGTTCATTATGAAAATTTATAGAAGTTCTTCAGAAACAAGATCGGAGATTCCAAGAATGGCTGCGTTCAGTGGAAAGAGCAGCTGCAAATCTGATCACTGATCCTGAAATGATCAGCCAGCGAATTCTTGAACGGTCAGAACAGTGAAATTTGTATCAACATAACTGTATTTCTGTGTTAATATTTGAATTTTGAGAACGGCTGGTAACCAGACAACAACAGATCTGATTTTACCGACTCTGCTGCTAATGAATAATAATAATATGATCAAGCGGAATTTAACCGAGCAGCCCTATGGCTCCCCTCTGCGTGAGCATCTGTATTCATTAATGTATTTGCCAGTATTTAAAATAAATTTACGGTAACAATCTAAACGGTGACTAAACTATAACTAGTTTAAATGTATGTTTGATAAAAAATAATGGTATCAAAGGTTGAAAATAATAATTGAAGGACTTGAGAAACAGGTTTCATTGGAAATACCAAGAATCTGTCATAATTGGTGAGTTGCGCCACCTACAATTGATTAATCGAAACATTCCTCATATTCTCAAGTTGGCGAAACAAAATCTAATCAGACCACACACAAAAAATTTCTTACTTTCTATTAACTGTTGTGAGCAAAACGAGTATTCAGGGCTACGTAAATTCTTTATAAGAACAGGTTGCGGGCTGTTCCGCAAAGAGATTAAAAAATGTCTATAAGCGATGGAAAATAAGCGCTACGCCCCCTGGTGACAATCTCAGTAACTACAAATGTTGACATAGTTCTTGTATTTGTGCGATTAATGTGAATATTTGTGTTTTGAAGTCATTTTAGAAAGTATGAATCGTTCGAATCCCAAACGTCCAGTTCTTCAGTGTTCTTCCTGAGAAAAAGAAAGATTAAAAATCAATTTCCATGCTCCTCAATCTGGTGATAAATATCGTGTTTGGGTAAAAGGTGAAATTGGGGAGTAATGTGTTGAATGGATCAACAAAAAGCTAGGCAACTTAAACACAAATTGGGAAAACCATTTACTAGAAATATAAAAGTATGATCCCTGCATTATATGGATAACGATTTTTTTATCGAGGTAATCACGGATCACAAGAAATTTCAGTGTAGATTCTTAGGGATATTCTAATCGTTTACAGATTTCAGTTCCAAACAAAGGAAGTTTCTTGAGGAGACTAATTTACCTCCCAGAATCATAATATGAGGGTCCTCAATTATATTTGATAATTCATTCGTCAAGCCAAAGCTGATGTGTATTATTGTTACAATACCTAACTAATCGTATGTGTTGCGTTGTCAAGACTTTTGTAAAAAATAAGAAATTACCTAAATGAATTAAATTGGATATCAAAATAATATATGATTTTCTGTAGTATTCCTAGAAAATATTCAATTAACTTGTATTCGTTTTACTAATTTTTTAATAGTTTTTGCTGTTCATTTCAGTTTAATTTCTTGGGTTTTTTCCTGTAGGGCATGAGGACTTATCATTATCATTACTTTGCAGGGTAATGTAGAATCAACAATTCAGGTAGATAAAAAACATTTCAACTGATGTTTACTACTCTTACAAATAACATGAAACATCTTTTGAAATAAGTATTTCTTTGCCACTCTTTTGTAAGAGTATCGTTGAAATTCCATTTTTATCATTTCACATCATCATCAGGAGAAATATGAAATAGCATGTAGATGTATGTATGTATTTTGGCACAGACTACTAATAATAATTATATTAATAGTCTATGTATTTTGAGCTTAACAATATGCAATGTACAGGGTGGGCATATTTCGATGTTTTAGCACTACAACTTTTGAACCAGAGTAGATAGACAAAATCTGATACCCCATTCTCGATCTCTTCTTCGGAGAAACTAACAAGAGTTGTATACATTTTTGGCTAACTTCTTTTGTTTTCGAGTTATAAGCGAAAATTGGAAAAATGGCGATATCGGAAAAAATGTATATCTCGGCTAAAACTGATAATAGAGCTCTGAAAATAAAACACTTTTTTACGTGGAATCCAGGGGCATGCTCGTCTTTTTTGCAACATTTTTAATTGCGAAGCTATGACCCAAAGTTATGTTTTTTTAAATGGAAACACTATATTTCTGTACCACTTTCTGAAAGCTTAATTTTCTCTGATTTCAAAATATATAACATCGTAAGGTTTGTATCAATATGAGTATGGAAATTGGTGAGAAACCTATTTTCATGTGAGTCTCAATACTTTCTATGGTTTCAACTGTTGATGAGTACAGAAAAATGGAACTTCCTACAACAAGAGCATAGAAATGAAAAGACTACCAGAAAGAAAGTTTGGTAATTATACGATACTGAATTTTTCTGTGATTATCGACAATGAAACCATAGAAAGTATTGAGACTCACATGAAAATAGGTTTTTGATCAATTTCTATACTCATATCGATACAAACCATACGATGATAATATTTTTGAAAACAGAAGAAATTAAGCTTTTAGAAAATGGCACAGAAATCTATTCAGAAAAACATAACCTTGGATCATACCTTCGTAATTAAAAATGCTGCAAAAAAGACGAGCATGCCAGTGGATTCTACGTAAAAAAGTGCCTGTAGAATGTTTCAATTTCAGAGCTCTATCATCAGTACTAGCGGAGATATAAATTTTTTCCGATATCACCATTTTTCCAATTTTCGCTTATAACTCGAAAACAAAAGAATGTAGCCAAAAATGAATACTTCTCTTGTTCATTTCTCCGAAAAAGAAAATCGGGAATGGGGTATGAGATTTTGTCTATCTCCTCTGGTTCAAAAGTTGTAGAGCTAAAACATCGAAATATGCCCACCCTGTACAGTACATATCATCAAGAAACAGCCTTATGCCGTACACCCAGTTCTCTTCACCAAGCCTCTCAAGTCTTAGCATTTCTCTGAACTGTCCCTCTATTTCATTTTCGATCTCCAATCCTCCAACTCTTCAGTAATAATGACTCCTGGTGCTTGATATTCTCTGTACATTTCGGGTAATTATATTCTCATACTTAGTCCATTTACTCGTTAATCGTTGTATACTACCACTGCTATTCCAAGGCTTGTTCAATGAGAAATTCGGCAACTTTGTTAACTTACTTTATCAACATAGCATGTAGATTGTAGATACATTTCAATATTGCCTCAGGTACTCAACTGAATTTGATAGAAATATTCACACAGTATGAAACAACTGATAATTCCTTCCGCCTTTGCCTTCACAAAAAGTGATAATATGTACACAGTAACACACTCCTTCACTATAGAAGTCAAAAAAGTTTTCATATTGTATGTAAATTCAAATTTTATCAACGCGAATATGCACATAAAACGGAAAACTTCAATGTCAATATTTATGGTTTTACTACTTGCCATCTTGGCGCTGCGATCTTAAATTCTACGCCTATGATTATAAGGGGCGTAGGGTTCTTTGAGCGAAAATGTTGGTAGTAATCACGAATTATGTTGGCGAACTTAGTTGTCATTTGTCAATTTATGTCATATCTCCCACATTGACATGAGCATCCAGTTTTCAGTAGTTTTATGATTTTTTTTGTCTGAAATAACAATTTCCTCAGCTAGAAGTTTTCGGTAATAGAAACTGACACCTATCGTATAAAACTACATTTCAGAAATATTCTAAAACAGATACTGGTCTAAAAGTGAGGCACAGATAACTAGAGTGTAAGAGAGCGATGATCTAAGCGTTTATTGTAAATCTGGTGTGACGTGTAATGAAATAAAGTTATTAAACATTTAATCCGTTGTGTTTGCGAAAGTAGAAGAATTATCAAACAATATAATGGAAACTGTTGAAAACTTGATTGAAAAATGAAGGAAAGGCCTATGTCAGTGATCAGTGAGTAATATTTTTATTTGGTTATCTAAACTACGAATCGACAAAATATGTATTTATTTATACGGGATCAACCCCATTACAAAAGACCATGTATCACACAAAATATCCAACCTTAATCATAATTCACAATTTAATGAACAAACTTACAATGACCGCACAAATCAAAAATATCCACGGAACTATAGAGCTTCTATCTGCCTCTTGAAGTGTGCCAAAGAGACACCCAAAATATCGAGATTCTTGGCATTAATCAGTCTCGACGTCCTCTCAATGGAAAGGTCCCAGCAAAGTTGGTACCATGATGGGGTATGTAAAACAAACGGACCTAGAATTATCAACTTACATCTACATCTTTTGTGGTTCCGATGTCAAAATATGTTATAAGTTTTTAATTATTGTAATTTTCGAATATCTGAGATTATGCAGTTGTGTTCCATTTCAAAGCCCTGATGAAGATTTTGAAATAAAATCGAAACTAGTCAGTCTTTCTTCCGAAACATTGGTTTTGTGAATTCAAAATTGACCTAAAAACCTGTCAAAAACCACCCGAATTGGAATTCATAGGTCTGATCAACATTCATCTTGAAAAGGAGGTATAGTTATAAAATAAAGATAAATCTATTAAGGACAAAAGCTACTTTATGCATAGTGAACGAAGAGCATAACTACAATGATAGAAGTAAAAATGAATTAAGAAAAAACTTTGCAAGAACATGTATGAAACCAAGTTCTCCAATTTTTCAGAGTGTTGATGTATTTAATTCTATTCCTATAGAAATTGTATGCAATAGAAATATAAGAAAAATCTGCCATGACTTCAAGATATTTCTCTTTGTATAGTAGGAATTAGTGATTTTTTTTTCAAGGATAATATAGATTATTGTTGTTTATGAAAAATATTAATGTGGATTTAGGCTCTGATACCAGCATATTGCTGTTTAAGAGTCAGGAATTAATAAATGAATGAAAATGAAATTTTAGGAAATTTGTTACAGGGCCGAAGATTCTAGCGATGAAAAAAATTGTGAAACGGAAATGGTCAAAGAAGAAGATGTTGATATTGCTGAACAATTCACCGATGGGAATCGAGTTTACGACAGAGCCGAATTCATATTAAAAGTTGAAGATAACCGCAGTGGCCTCAATGAAATTGATGAGAAAAATGGTTCTTTCTTTATCGCAGACAAACATCCTATAACAAATGAAGTAAATTTACAGCAACAGAGGTGCGATGTTTGTCAGTTTTCCTTCAAGAATGAATACAATCTTGAGAAACATGTAAACTCTGTTCATTCGAATTCAAAAAGACATGAATGTCACATATGTGGTTTCGCATCAAAACAGAAGTCGAATCTGAAAAACCATATAGAATCAGTTCATTTAAACTTGAAACGACACAAGTGTCACCTTTGTGATTTTGCTAGTAATCGGAAGATACATTTAAAAAACCACATAGATGCAGTTCATTTAAACATAAAACAACACAAGTGCCATTTGTGTGAGTATGCTGCACATAGTAAAAGTATTGTCAAAAATCATATCGATGCTGTTCATTTGAATTTGAAGAGACACAAGTGTTACTTATGTGATTTTGCTGCTAATAACAAGATATGTCTGAAAAACCACATAGATGCAGTTCATTTAAACTCAAAACAACACAAGTGCCATTTGTGTGAGTATGCTGCACATAGTAAAAGTATTGTCAAAAATCATATCGATGCTGTTCATTTAAACTTGAAACGACACAAGTGTCACCTATGTGATTTTGCTGCTAATCATAAGATATCTCTGCAAAACCACATAGATACAGTTCATTTAAACTCAAAACAACAAAAGTGCCATTTGTGTGAGTATGCTGCACATACGAAAAGTATTGTCAAAAATCATATTGATGCTGTTCATTTGAATTTGAAGAGACACAAGTGTCACTTATGTGATTTTGCTGCTAATCACAAGATATCTCTGCAAAACCACATAGATGCAGTTCATTTGAACTTGAAACGACACAAGTGTCACCTTTGTGATTTTGCTAGTAATCACAAGGTATCTCTGAAAAACCACATAGATGCAGTTCATTTAAATTTGAAACGACACAATTGTCACCTATGTGATTTTGCTGCTAATTATAAGATATCTCTGCAAAACCACATAGATGCAGTTCATTTAAACTTGAAACAACACAAGTGTCACCTATGTGATTTTGCTGCTAATTATAAGATATCTCTGCAAAACCACATAGATACAGTTCATTTAAACATAAAACGACACAAGTGTCATTTGTGTGAATATGCTTCAAATCAAAAGACCAATATCAAAAATCATATCGTCTCAGTTCATTCGAACCTGAAGAGACACAAGTGTCATTTGTGTCAATATGCTTCAAATGTAAAGAACAATCTCAAAAATCATATCGTATCAGTTCATTCGAACCTGAAGAGACACAAGTGTCATTTGTGTAATTTTGTTTCGAATTATAAATCTCGCCTCAAAAGTCATATTAAGTCGTTTCATTCAAATTCAGATCAACCTTGATGTTGTTCATGTGAGTATACTTCAAAATGTAAAACTGATTTTGAAAATCACATACAACATTCTCATTTCATCTGAAATTATAATTCATTTCATTTTTGTGACAATAATTTAAAGCAACGATTTATAGTTTTTCATTGAATGTTGATGTTTACAAAAATAAATAGTGTGTGGTTTTCCTTGCGTATTCCCCTCATCCCCATAAATGTGTTTATTATGAAAATTTATAGTTGAATTTCTTGAGAAACAGGATCCGAGATTCCAAGAATGGCTGCGTTCAGCGGAAAGAGCAGTTGCAAATCTGATCAATGATCCTAAAGTGATTAAATAGCGAATTCCTGAACAGTCAGAACAGTGAAATTTGTATAACCATAACTTGACTGTATTTCTGTGTTAATATTTGAATTTTGAGAATGGCTAGTATCCAGACTTTAACTTCACTCTTATTCAATTTCTTCTTCTACAATAATATAACTTCACCTACTACAATGACCCGACGTTCCTTTTTTCAACATCGTCTCAGATAAGATATATTATTATATTTTTAAACTGTATCATCGTCATCAAAATACAGTTCATCATCATCACCAAATATTGACTGATATATCAAAACGAAATGAACAAAAAAAAAAATGTAATGTTGACAAACTTGATAATTCATCAAAGACGTCTTTCTAGAGAGAGACTGTGGACATGCGAATGAGATGGAGTAATTAAAGGCACAGTTCTATATGTTTGGAACATATGAATCTGACAGTGCCTCAACTTGGTCCCTCTCTGTTCGTTTCATGGAATCTGCATAAGTCCCTCCTTCTCTTATTTAGGTTGCCTCGGATTTCTTTAGAGAGTCTCTTGAAATTGCGGATTCTCCTCAGCCTAACGTTTGTGTTCATTTTGAAAATTCATAATTGCAGTAGTTGAGAAACAGGATCCGAGATTCCAAGAATCTGTCATAATTTGTCACGGTGTCGTTTTATCATTGATAAAAATTCGAAGAGCGGAAAATCAAAATAGGTAAATTTTTGCACTGCCACTGATTCCTGACGAAGTTTATTATTTTATCGTTCTCGGCTCGAAATGATGCGTATTAGGCCGCATACAGGGTGTTTCAAAAAAATGATCGATGCTGGTATAAAGGATTGATAAATATATTAATCGAACAAAAAATCACAAGAAAATTAAAAAAAAACTTAAAAACATACGAAAAAATTCAATTCACTAATACACAAATCTATTTTTTTTTTAATCCATTGATCTTCTTAAGGCTTGGAAGTCAGCTATGAGCCTTGAAGTGACGTTGAATTTTGTTCTTCAATTCTAGTGGTGAATTTATCTCTGTCACATAAATTTTTCTTCAAGGTAGTGTGAGGGTGGATATTAATATGGCTTGTGTACAGATATTAACAAAGTCAATTATATCGATATTTAAAATATAATAATAATAATAATAATAATAATAATCTTTATTTCTTCAGTTCAATATACAACGCATATAACAGAAGAAAACGTCAAATAGACAGATTCATTCAAAAAATTCAGAAATATAATAGCAATTCTTATCAAGTAATAGCGACTTTACCCTTTTCTTGAAAATAAAAATGTTAGGTGCATTCTGTATTTCCACAGGTAACATGTTAAAAATTTTGCAACCCATAAACTGCAAATTTTTTTGAAAATATGCAGTATTATGGTTTTTTAGGTGCTAACAAAAATTTCCCTCTGGTATTATAACAATGATTCGAATAATTAATAAAAAAAGATCTATTTTTATATACGTATATACATATCTCAAGAATGTAGATTCCAACTAGAGTAAGGATCTTCAATTCTTTGAAAGCTGGCCTACACGATTCCCGAAAAGGAATCCCAGCAATAATTCTTATTGCGTACTTCTGCAGGATGAATACTCTTCCAACATCAGTAGCACAACCCCAATTTAACACCCCATATCTCAAGTGACAGTGAACGCTAGCATAATAAATGGTTCTCAATACATTGTTGCTGCAAAAATTTTTCATGAATTTTAATGAAAAGCAACTGGTACGAAGTTTTCCACACAAAAAATCTATATGTTCCGTCCATCGACATCGAGAATCCATAACAATACCCAGAAGTTTTGTGTGGTCAACAAAGGGAATCTCAAAGTGTAATGTCTGTATCACGTCATATACAACCCTAGGTACCCTGAGTGAAAATTGTACTGCATGAGTTTTGGAGCAATTGATCATCAAATTATTTTTCTTGGACCATTCAAAAATTTCAGTGAATATGTCCGCGACACAATTTGTGACTTGTTCTCTGTCAGAACCAGAGACAAGAATATTTGTGTCATCCGCAAAACATATAATATTACATGTAGGAAATTTTTTCTTTACAAGTTTCGGTAAATCATTACTGTAGATCACATAAAGCTTTGGGCCAATAATCGATCCCTGAGGAACACCCCTACTTATAATTCTCGCCATACTTGAGTCCCCACCGATTTTCACAATCTGAGATCTACCTGTCAGATAGGATCGAAACAGATCCAGACTGAGTCCACGAATTCCATAACGGTACAACTTATGTAGAAGTAGTTCGTGATCAACAAAATCGAAGGCTCTAGAGAAATCTATAAATAGACCCACCACATGCATACCACAATCCAGGTTATCCACAATTTCCCTGTAAAACTCATAGAGAGCAGTCTCAGTACTACAATTGTTCACAAACCCATGTTGGGCAGTTGATAGCAGTGAATGTTTTTCAAAAAATGAAGTTAACAGTTCATTCATTTTGAGCTCGTAAATTTTTCCTACACTAGACAAGATACTGACAGCACATAACTTTCATAAGAATTTCTATCTCCCCTTTTGTAAATAGGAGTTACTATAGCGCGTTTGAGTTTTTCCCGGAAAAATACCGTTTCCAATGTTGAATTTATGAGATAAGTTAACGGCTTGCAAAGTTCAAGCTTACATGCTTTTATTATTTTATTAGATATATCATCAAAACCTGCAGAATTAGTGTTTTTCAGCTTAGCAATTAAAAGCAATATATCACCTTCACATACAGGAGTCATAAACATGGTGCTATAATTGAATTGCACATTATTATCTGTGTACCCAGTATCTATTTCAGTAGGTATTGAAGGAAAATTCAAGAAATGAGTATTGAAATTATTAGCCGCAGTGGCATTAGAAATTCCCACTCCATTCTCCTCAATAACTATTTCGTCTCTCATATTCTGTTTCTTATTTATTTTATTTATAATCTGCCATGTAGTTTTAGTTTTGTTATTTGATTGTGCTATTTTAGCATCGCAATGCATTACCTGAATATCAGACAGTTTTTTCCTGTATAGTCCACTATAAAACCGAAAATCATCCTTAAAACGCTCATCATGTTTGGCTAGCTCACCACAAAGGCTAACTAGATTACGGAGCTCAGTCAATTCAGGACAATCAACCCTGCTATATCCTGAATGACAGGTAAATTTTTTCATGGGAAATGATTTCTCATAATAATAATGAACAATTTGAGAGAAACAATTGAAAGCCATATTGGGACACGAACAATTGAAAACTTCATCCCAACTTTCCTTTTCTAAGAATGATCTGAAAGTCTTAATATTTTCAGCACTATGTAATCTGGCATATATAGGTCGCTTATATATTTTTTTAAATTACTCAATTTTACATTTATTGAAATGGCACAGTGGTCCGAAATGAACAAATCCTTTACATCAGTTGTAAAATCATCTTCAAAATTAACTAGAAAATTGTCTATGCATGTTTTCGTTGTTGAGGTGACTCTAGTTGGCGATGAGATCACCGATTTAAAATTGAAGCATGCAATAGAATCTTCAAACAACGTTGAACCGTCACCACGAACCATAAGATCTATATTAAAATCTCCTCCAATAATTATTCTACCTGACATTTTGGATAAGAAGTCAAGAAATTCATTGAAAATTTCAAAAAAAATTCTCAAAATCTCCTGTTGGAGGTCTGTAACAAGCAGCAATTGTTAGACGTTTGTTTGGAATAGAAATACAACAACATTCGAAAATGCCTTCAACATTTAAATCTTTAATATTCACAACAGAAATGTCATGTATGCAGTTATCGCGTTTATAAATCGCAACACCACCATGTTTCCTTATTTCCCTACAATAACTTCCACAAAGAGTGAAGTTTCTTAACTTTAATATATTGATATTGGCTTTTTCCTGCCAATGTTCACTAACCAGTAAAACGTCACAGTATACTTCAGAGAATACATCGTCAAGCATCAGTATTTTATTACCGATACATTGCATATTTTGATGAATTATTATGATATCATTCACTTTGTCACTTGAGATGTCTACGGATGATTTAGTTACGCAATAGTTTGAGTTCGGGTTAAAAAAGAAGCTCGAGGCTGAAAAAAACGATGGACGCTCGCTCTATTAGGCCAGTTGGCACTGACAAAAACTTTTTCATACTCATTCTCTTTGATCAATACTTTAAAAGATGCATAGCATTCTGGATATCTAGACTTAACTAATTCACATCTTACATCTGTAAAGTTTGTACCCAAAAACGCTTGAAGTTCCTCCACAGTTGTTGTAGGTTTCAGGTTGGAAACATGGAATGCCTTGTATTTTTCAATACCCTCTACTGTAGACGGACCATCATAATTTCCCACCACCAGTGTTCTCTGTCTTCTCGATCTCTTCCTCGACTGAACTTTCCATTCCGAATTGTCTTCTTCAGATTTCTCGCATGGAACGTCTTTTTCCACATCTATGTACTTTTGCATTAGTTGTTTATCCTTGGCCTCTTGAATTGCTTTGTTTACATTCTTCAGTGTAACCTTATTCTTATGTTGTTTCGTTGTACTTCGTGTAGTACGGATTTCCGTAACTGCCGATCTCTGTGTTGAGCTGTGGTCGTTATTACTCACACTTTCCCGATCGCTAGTTGACGCACTCGCATCAGGAATCACAACAGTCGGAACCGCAACATCCTTATCAATATTTATCGGCATCTGTGCATGGATTTTCAGTTTTTTGTTCAATACTGCAATTTGATCGTCTTTTTCATTCAATTTATTTTCCATGTCTGAAATTCTAATTTTCAAGAGCGATGTATTTTCCATTAATAGAAGATTTCTCGCTTCCAATTCCTCTATAATTTTTTAACATCAAATCCTTCATAGTAGAATCATCAGTTATACTGCTTGTTTTATCTGTATTTTGAACATCCTTCATGTCGAGAGAACTCAATGTTATTATTTCCCCACAACACTTGCCAAATTTTACCCCACAGCTAGGGTGGAATGACTTGAAGCATACACTACACTTTACGCAACTTTTCACCACATTATTTTTACAATTTCCGCATTTAGAATATATATATATATATATATATATATATATATAAATTATCACACAATCAAGAAATGGCAGTACTCACTTTTAACTCTGTGACACCTTCATCTATTCATATTCCTGAACAGAACAGACATCTACAGAATCTAGTAAACTAGTTCTTGAGAATGCTTTTGTTGCGCATGCGTAAAAGGCCAAACATAATACATTAGTTGTCATCAGGTTGTTTTATAGAAGTGGACTGGTCCCAAATTTACTTTGGCCAGCAGTTCTTACTTCAACAAGTAGAACCAAACATTGTTATCCAAGGGATTGAAATCGTATGACCGAGGAGGCTAATGAATCGGAGATTCTGCACCTCTACCAATCCATCGATTCGGAAAATGGCTACTCAACCTCCTTTCAATG
The DNA here is from genome assembly GCA_038502775.1 of Hippodamia convergens. Lineage (NCBI taxonomy): Eukaryota > Metazoa > Arthropoda > Insecta > Coleoptera > Coccinellidae > Hippodamia > Hippodamia convergens. The sequence continues at coordinate 27,699 of JAVSIQ010000205.1, forward strand.
TGGGGTGGGGCTGCATCGTGGTTACTAAATAACAATAATTAATGACTATATCAAAACTTCATATCAGCATCTAAAATAACTCCATATTTTCCAAATGAGAATATTCCGAAAACGGTGCACAGTATCTAGTTTCAACAAAAGTACCTTTTTGGTGTGAAATAGAATGATGTTTAAGTCCGCTTGAAATTTAGCTTGATAAATCTAATACATATCTAAAAAGTTTTGTTCAAAAAAACTTGTTACGAACAGTATTATTAGCGCCATCTATGAGAATCCGACATCAAAACCCATTCATTAGATGTATCGGATTCTTGAGAAACAGGCTTAATCTGAAATACCAAGAATCTGTCATAATTTGTGAGTTGCGCCACCTACAATTTATTAATCGAAACATTTCTTATATTCTCAAATCGGCGAAACAAAATCTAATCAGAGCACACACGACAAATTTCTTAATTTCAATTAACTGTTGTGAGTAAAACGAGTATTCAGGCATACGTAAATTCTTTAAAAGAAAAGGTTACTGGCTTGTTCGCAAAAAGATTAAAAAATGTCTATTATTGTAGGTTCTTTGAGCGGTGTTGGTGGTAATCACGAATTATGTTGGCGTAACTAGTTGTCATTTGTCAATTTATGTCATGACTCCCACATTGACATGAGCTGAGCATCCAGTTTTCCGTAATTTTTTGTCTGAAATAACAATTTTTTTCGATTTTCCATAAAAGAAACAGACCTTTCCTTTAAAAATACATTTTGAAATATTCTAAAACAGAATCTGGTGAAAAATTGAGAAGAAAGAGATCGACGATGCGAGTATCTATAGTAAATCTGGTGTGTTCAAATAAAGTTATTTAATCCGTTGTGTTAATGAAAATAGAAGGATTTTCAAACAACAAGATGGAAACTGTTGGCAACCGAATAGAAACTAAAGGAAAGGCCTATGTCAGTGATCTGTGAGTAATATTTGTATTTGGTTATCTCATTCTACGAATCGACAGTAATATTGCTAAAACGAATAATTTGCTAGAGGATCCGAGGTTCTTAGGGCCGGGACAAGTGTTGGATTTAGGCCTCAGAAAATTGTTGAAGTGCTTTGTGTCATCTCTGCCTGACACAGTGCGGAGATGTACAGTAGAACTTAAGGTCAAGATGTATATAAGGTCAGACGACCTAACGCCTTTCCTATAATTTAATTCTCCTACTTGAATGTCCATGAGAACTATTTATGGTATCAAATGACGTCACCTGTGTAAGATTTTCAAAATCAGTGAAAATATGATTAAGACAAGTAGCTGAATGATGAAATACACTTATTGGTTCTTTAATTAGCATATCGAAGGTATCAAAATAACTATGTTATTGCTGTTTTTATAGAACTACAGAAGGCCTTTTGATACAATTGATTTTAGGCACATAGTGAATAGGTTGGAGACAATCGGTTTTCGAGGTGTGACCCAACAATTATTAAAGTCATATTCAATGAATAGAAAGCACTATACATCAGTGAATGGAAATGATAATGATGAACAAGTACTAAATGTAGGTGTGGCGCAGGGGTCAGTTTTGGGTTCGCTGGAATGTTTGATATATGTTCACAGCTTAAAATTCTTTAAAATCATGTCAAAATATTTTATGTTTGCGGCAATACGGTACTGGTACTTTCATTGCATGACTTGAAGCTACTTAAATATTATCTCAACTTTGATCTTGAACTGTACTACGAATGGTTGTGCTACAACAAATTGAGTATTAAGATAGATAAATCCGGATAATAAATATATAAGTTAAAAACTTATAACTTATTTTTAAAAACATACACATACAAATATAGAAGTGAAGAAACGGTCTCGGAAATGGTTAGAATTATCAACTCACATCTTCACCCTTTGTGGTTTCGATGTCAATTTCATTGTCTTAAATTAATAAAATATTAGAGAGAATAACTACTGCTCTCATCTAGATCATTGAGAAGAATGATGTGATGTTGACATCGGAACCAGAAAAGATGTAGATGTAAGATGATAATACTATCCATTTCCGAGTCCGTTTCTTAACTATGTTTTTTAAAAATAAGTTAAAAGTTTTTAATTATTGTAAGTTTCGAATATCTGAGATTATGTAGTTGTGTTCCATTTTTAGAGCCCTGATGAAGATTTTGAAATAAAATCGAAACTAGTTAGTCTTTCTTCTGAAACGTTGGTTTTGTGAATTCAAAATAGACCTAAAAACCTGTCAAAAGACACCTGAATTCGTATTTATAGGTCTTATCAATATTCATCGTGAAAACGAGTTATAGTTTTAAGATAAAGATTAATTTATTAAGGACACAAACTACTTTATGCAAAGTGAACAAAGATCATAAGTACAATGTTCATCACAACATTCATGTCAAACCCAATCGTTGAAATTTCCGGATTTTTTCAGCTGTTCATAATTATCCGCAGTTATATTCTCACATTGTATATGAAAAATATGAGAGCTATTCTTGCTACATGATATAGAATCATCATAACGACTGACAGATTTTAAACACCTCTTACACGTAACCACCATTTTTAATATTAGGAATTAGTGATTTTTTTTTTTCAAGGATAATATAGATTATTGTTGTTTATGAAAAATATTAATGTGGATTTAGGCTCTGATACCAGCATATTGCTGTTTAAGAGTCAGGAATAAATAAATAAATAAATGAAAATAAAATGTAGGGAAATTTGTTACAGGGCTGAAGTTTCTAGCAATGAAAAAAATTGTGAAACCGAAATGGTCAAAGAAGAAGATGTTGAAATTGCTGAACAATTTATCGATGGGAATCGAGTTTACGACAGAGCTGATTTCATATTGAAAGTTGAAGATAACCGCAGTGGCCTCAATGAAATTGATGAGAAAAATTGTTCTTTTTCTATTGTGGACGAAATTCCTATAACAAATGAAGTAAATTCACAACAACATAGGTGCGATGTTTGCCAGTTTTCCTTTGAGAACAAATACAATCTCGAAAAACATGTTAACACTATTCATTCGAATTCGAAGAGATATGAATGTCACTTGTGTGATTTTGCATCAAGACAGAAGATTCATCTGAAAACACACATAAATTCAGTTCATTTAAATTTGAGGGAACACAAGTGTCACTTATGTGATTATGCTGCTAATCAGAAGATACATCTGAAAAACCACATAAATGCAGTTCATTTGAACATTAAACGATACAATTGTCACCTATGTGATTTTGCGGCTAATAAGAAGATAGATCTGAAAAACCACATAGATTCAGTTCATTTTAACATAAAACGACACAAGTGTCATTTGTGTGAATATGCTTCAAATATAAAAAATTATCTCAAAGCACATATCGATTCAGTTCATTTCAACCTGAAGCAGCATAAGTGCTACCTATGTGATTTTGCTGCTAATCAGAAGATACGTCTGAAATACCACATAGATGCAGTTCATTTAAACTACAAACTACACAAGTGTCACCTTTGTGATTTTGCTGCTAATCGCAAGATATGTCTGAAAAACCACATAGATGCAGTTCATTTAAATTTAAAACAACACAAGTGCCACCTATGTGATTTTGCTGCTAATGAGAAGAGATATCTGAAAAACCACATAGATGTTGTTCATTTAAACATAAAACGACACAAGTGTTATTTGTGTGAATATGCTTCAAATATAAAAAATCATCTCAAAGCACATATCGATTCAGTTCATTTCAACCTGAAGCAGCATAAGTGTCATTTGTGTGATTTTGCTACTAATCAGAAGATAAATCTGAAAAACCACATAGATGCTGTTCATTTAAACATAAAACAACACAAGTGTCACTTGTGTGAATATGCTTCAAATAGAAAGGACAGTCTCAAAGCACATATCGATTCAGTTCATTTGAATTTAAAACTATACAAGTGTGACTTATGTGACTATGCTTGCAATGACAAGAGAAATCTCAAAGCACACATCGATTCAGTTCATTTGAATTTAAAACTAAATAAGTGTCACTTATGTGAGTTTGCTTACAATAACGAGAGTAATCTAAAAAGACATATTGTCTCAGTTCATTTGTCTCTGAAGCGACACAAGTGTCATTTGTGTAATTTTGTTTCGAATTATAAATCTAGCCTTAATAAACATATGAAGTCGTTTCATTCAAATTCAGATCAACCCTGATGTTGTTCATATGAGTATACTTCAAAATGTAAAACAGATTCTAAAAATCACATACAACATTCTCATTTCATCTGAAATTATAATTAATTTCACTTTTGTGACAAAAATTTAAAAGCAACGATTTATAGTTTTCCATTAAATGTTGATGTTTACAAAAATAAATAGTGTGTGGTTTTCCTTGCGTATTCTCCTCAGCGCATATATGTGTTTTTAATAACATTCGTGGTTGAAGTTCTTGAGAAACAGAATTAGAGATTCCAAGAATTGCAAATCTGATCATTGAGCGCTCGTATATCCTAAAGCCTAAAGTGATCAGATAGAGAACTCCAGAAAGGTGACAATTTGATCAACATAACCCAATTGTATTGTGTTTATATTTGAATTTTGAGAATGGCTAGTAGCCAGACTACTACCCATCTGATTTCACCTTGTTAGGAGTCGAAGTCTTATGTGCGCATGCTCAATTGTATTTGTACATAAATGTAGGTGGAAGAATTTAGTTGGCAGTTTTTCTAATAAACCAGCACCTTGAACATGTCTTATGATTGAACCCCAACTGATTTTTAGTGAAACTCTAACATGGCGCAGTCGGTATCAGAATTTGTTTAAAATTGACTTAAATAAAATTCAAGTTAAATAATAGTGAACTACAAAAGAAGTAAAATTCAAAGTAGTGAACAAAAATTCAATGACAGGAGAATCGAAAGATCTTCGATCAGGTACGTCATCATCATCAGATCCCTCATCTTAACAATTTGAAAAAATGAATACCAATGTGAAAATACCATCAGAAATGAATTTCAACGAAATCTAGCTAATAACTACCAATTTTTCAAACAAAAATTCGAGATTTATCTGAACGCATCAAGACAGACGAATTTAGACTCGAAATATAAGGCAGCATTATTTTTGAATGTAATTGGTAATAATGCACTTGCTATTTATAATAATTTTCCATCATAGGATAAAACTGAAGAAAAATACGAAGAACTTATAAATAAATTCGACAAATATTTTTTGCCTCATATCAATGTTACCTACGAACGCCACATGTTTTTTCTAAGAGATAAAAAAGTGGAAGAAACAATCGACGAATATGTGAATGCACTGAGAGGCCTGAGTTCCACATGTGAATTTGATAATTTAACAGACAGTTTAATTCGAGATCGTATTGTTATGGGAATCACAGACAGAAATTTGAAAGATACACTCCTTAGAATACCAAATTTAGACCTTCAAACAGCAATAAATACATGCAGAGCAGCGGAGCAATCGCAAAATCAATTGGAAAAAATATGTTCATCCCAAGAGTTAAATGAAATGTCGAGAAAGAATTTCAAGATGAATGGAAATCAACAAAAAGAAAACCTTACGAAGAAAATACCTTTTGGAACAAGAGGACATCCGATTTCATCATCTCAACAAAACCAGGGAAATCACACCAAATCATCATTTAGAAATCAACTTCAATTTCATCGCCAATGTCAACGATATGGTCAACAACATCAACGAGGGAAATGTCCAGCATAAAGCTAAGTGCAACTTTTGTAACAAATTGAATCATTTTTCGAAAATGTGTAAATCTAAAAATATTAATCTTTTAGAAAAAGAAATTCCCGAAGATACATTTTTTTTTAGGTTCTATAGAACTCTCACAAATTTCAAATGATACTGAGTGGTATGAAAATTTAAACTTGAATAATTCTTTAAATGTAAAATTTAAATTGGATACAGGAGCGAAAGGTGTCAATATATTACCATATCATGAATTTAAAAAATTAAAAAATGTGAAATTAGAAAAGTTTATCGGAAATATTAATACTTATGGAAACGAAACATTAACTATTCTAGGAACTTGTACATTGCAAACAAAATATAAAGATATGATAGAAAATATTGAATTTCATGTTATGAATACTGATAAATGTGCAATATTAGGTTTACAAAATATAATTAAATTCAAGATATTGACTAGAACTAATGAAAATAATATTATTTCTGTGATATCGAATGAAAACACAGACCAAGATTATTCAAAAATTGTTTCTAATTACAATGATCTGTTCACAGGTATTGGATGTTTGAGAGATGAGTATCACATAGAGGTTGACCCAAATGTAACTCCAATAATACAACCACCGCGGAAAATTCCATTTAATCTTCACAAAAAACTAAAACAAAAACTTCAAGAATTAGAAAACGAAAATATTGTAGAAAGATTATCGGAGCCAACCGATTGGGTCAGCTCAATGGTGATTGTACAAAAGGCCAATAATGATATTAGAATCTGCATTGACCCAAAAGATTTGAATAAAGCCATAAAACGGGAGCATTTCCATGTTAAATTGGACGATAAGAGTAAGAAACTAACAACTTTCAATACTCCTTTTGGTAGGTACTGCATCGAAAGATTGCCATATGGTTTACGTAACTCTTCAGAAATATTTTTTAAACGTATCAGTGACATATTCTCTTCAATTGATGGAATCAAAATTTATGTAGATGATATTTTAATATTCGGAAAAAATATTGAAGAGCATGACAAAATTTTGAAAAAAGCTCTAGACATTTGTAAGGAAAATAATATAAAATTGAATAAAAATAAATGTAAATTTGGCATTACTGAAATCAAGTACATGGGTCATATATTAAGTTCTAATGGCATTAGACCAGAAGAAGAAAAGATTAAAGCTATAAGTTTATACAAAACTCCTCAAAATAAAAAAGATTTAGAAATACTTTTAGGAATGATAACATATTTACAAAAATTTATTCCAAATGCGTCTACCATAACAGAGCCATTAAGAAATCTACTAAAATCAAATATTGAATTTCAATGGAATTATGAACAACAAAATTCTTTCGAAAAGTTGAAGAATATTATTTCAAAAGAACCTGTATTAGGCTATTTTCAACCAAACGAAGACATAATAATATCGTGTGATGCATCTTCAAAAGGTCTTGGTACTTGCATTAAACAAAAAAATAAAATAATTGCTTATGCATCAAGATCCTTAACCGAGGCTCAACAATCATATGCTCAAATAGAAAAAGAGATGCTCGCTGTTGTATTTAGTTGTGAAAAGTTTCATCCATATTTATTCGCCAATGAGAATATAACTATTGAAACTGATCACAGACCATTAATATCAATTTTTTCAAAGCCTCTAGTTAAAACACCTCCTCGATTACAAAGAATGTTATTGAAACTCCAACCTTACCATTTCAAATTAGTCTATAAACCAGGAAAAGAACTGAGATTGCCGATGCATTATCAAGGGCCTATATCAATTAGGAGTATGAGTTCAACAAAGATATTGATTTGCATATTTGTTCATTAATTAAAAATTTACCAGTTTCAGATTCGAAAATAGAGAAGATAAGACAAATTACAAAAAATGATGACCATTAGCAAAAATTAGTAAAATTAATAAGTTATGGTTTTCCTAGTAACAAGAATAATTTACAAGATGAAATAAAAATTTATTGGACATATAGAGATGAATTGACATTTGTTGATGGTTTGATTTTTAAAGGTGATAAAATTTTGATACCAAAGGAATTAAGGGAAGATACATTAAAACAATTACACATAGGACATATGGGTAAAGAAAAAATGAAAAACAGAGCTAGGGAATTAATATTTTGGCCAGGTTTATCTTTACAAATTGATAATTTGAGCGACTCTTGCAAAACGTGTAATTTATATAGAAAGCAAAATGTAAAAGAACCACTGATCAATCATGATATTCCAGTGAACTAATAACACATGGAAGGAGTCTAACCGTTAGATGCGGCGTAATGCTGGGTACGAAGATAAAAATCAGCTGATTCGGGGCAAGAAGCGCCGCGTTTGAACTGAACTCGAGGAGATTTTTTCTAGAATTTGAAATGTTTATACAATAATTTTGACGCACCCACTCATCTGATTTTTATAGTGACACTCTAACTTATAATTCCTTGTAATATTCTGTTGGTTAGCAAAGAATTTGATAACAGAAAAGTATTAATTTAAGTTGAATGAATTTGTTTCCGAATGAAAGAGAAATTTTGAACATTTTATGTGGTCTGTAGGAATTAAATTAATGAGATATTTAAAGAAATTATCAACAAATTGAACGTTCCTATAATAATTGTCGTTTTGAAAGAATAAATTCTGTAAAAATATATTCGTTCACAACAATGCGTTTATTCCGTTATCAATGGTTTATTAATTTTTTAGGTTTGTACATCATGAAGACTTCAAAATATTGTACAGTACTTTAAACTGATTAGTCGAAGCCACTGATCGAAAATTTACTCATTCAAATTAAATATCATTAACAGAACGCATTTATTTCGTGCGCTTTTTCGAAGCGCTTTATCTTCTTAACCGAATGTATATGTTTTTTTTTTCGAATTTTGAGCCTAAGATGCTATCAAATTTTTTAATACAACTATTACCACATGGACAAACAGGAGGTTGATAAGAAGAAATATAAAATTATTAAAATAAATTTATTTTCAAGTTGAACAGAGAATTTGAATATCTATAAATGTTCTGAAGGAATAATTCAAATTGAATTACAAATCCGAATAAGTAATAAATAAATTACAAAGCTTGAAATCATTGTCCTTTGAAATTTATTAATTTGGTAAACATTCGTCAAATAGTATGTTTTGTTTCGATGGTGATTTTATTTTTGTGATGTATTCTTATATTGAAATGTACTTCTAAAATAATGTACACTACTTGAAGAAGGTGGTTATTCAGAGGATCCTGATCAAAAATATGAAATAAAAGTTGAGAGCAAGAGCAAATGTTCTGCTCAGAATGTTCATTATTTGTAAATATTTGAGTTGTATAAACACTTAAGACAATTCAACCCAGAAATCTGAAAACATGAAATTTATTTGGATTACAAGATTGAAGATTTAAAGAATACTTAACTAATTACTACTTACCCCCGATGTAGTAAAGAAAGTGAATATAATTTTTTATACCGTCAAATTGGTTTCTAGAAAGAGGAGGCACCTATGTGAGCCGAGCCAAAATAAAATAAAAATCTGAAAGGGCTACTACCAGACAAAATTATTCACACATGCATTAATTTGCATTTGTCAATAATTCTTCATAGGCCATGAATATATGTTTGATTTTTTACTTGCATTATGAGTTCTTTCAAGTTCGTAACCTAGTTGCTCTCTAGTTCATTTTTTTTTTTGCCCATTTTGGCTACTGCAGTTTTGAAAGCAGAATATTGCCTCCTCCTGCAAAATGATCAATTCAAGAGGTTTAATAAATATAAGATAGAGAAAAATTCCTTTTTTTTCGTATCGGAGGTTTTTCAGAACAATTTGGGGTATCAGTTTTCCATTCTCCAAGTAATTATCAGAACTGAAAATATTTCAAACCAGAATATATAAAAATACTGCATAATTGAAAACAACCTATAGTTGATGGAATATCTGTCTCAAACTTCTTATTAGAAGTAAATTCTGCTTTAACCTTCTTCTTAGCAGATCTTATTCTTTTCATTGCCAAGATCCATAGGAACTATGTTTTGAATCACTGGAAAACCTGCAGAATTTTTAATATTACTATAATAATTCAAGAACTATAATTTATAAGTAGAGACTCACGTGAAAAATGAGATTCCACTGCCTGTTGTTTATCTTTGTTTGTGTACAATTATATGCAGAATAGGCCTTTACCATAATGAAAAATCAAAGGTAAAAAATAATTTCAGCACCATAACGATAATTACACACACAAATATTTAGAAAAACCCAAATGAAACTAAAAAATTCATCGATTCACGTATAGACTCAAGAGAACTCTTCCAATGTTTTGCCCCCAATCACCTGTTTTTCTTCTATCTCACAAACGTACCCGTGGGTCTCTCTCTACGCTCCTTCCATGTGTTATTAGTTCACTGTGATATTCCTACTGAGCCTTGGATTAAAGTTGGTCTCGATTTATTTCACTTCAATAACAAGAATTATTTAATAGTGGTAGATTATTATTCCAAATTTATAGAAATATCCAATTTGAACATGAACACTAGGTGTAGTAATGTTATAACTAATTGACCATATTCGTTAGCTATCGGTTGCAGCTTTTTTAAGTTTCTTTGGGTTGGCGACATTGTGAGATTAATCATAATGACATTCATCGCAGTTGTTAATTGTCATTATTTATTTACTTTTTTCAAAATTTGAATTTTGAAATTTTTCTAATCATCTATAGTAAACGGATATTATTCAAAATAATTCATCAATCTTGTTAGGTTTCTCCCTGAATATAACTACAATCATTTAAAACAGATATCAATCATTTTTATTGATAAAACGAATACATACAATTTTTAATAAAATGGATACTAGAAGGCTGTAGGTATATCTTGTGTATATTCAACATGTCCAAGAGTACAATATTAGGTTCATGTTTTTTCGATTTTAGTAACCAGAATGTTGGAGGTGGCTGGAGGACTGTCATAGTGGTAGCTCTACCGAAGATTCCAAATTAAAATTTCATAGGTTTGTTTGATTGAGTTTCATAGGTTCCCTAAAAATAAAATACTTGCTAAGAAATGATAACATTCTCTAGAAATGGAGCAAGATGCTCATTCATTAATTTCAAGAGGAAGAGAATATATGGTTTACATTTCACATTCCAAAATGAAATGAAGAGAACTAAAGTTCCTACATTATTCTTGAGGAAACATATGATTTCTAGTAAGCACTGAATTTTCATTTACATCTGTCCACTCATTAACATTATGTTTATTATCAGGTCAAACAGAAAGACATTTCGAAGATGATAATATAAATGTGTTTGTGATGGCCGATATTAATCTTTAAAAAAAATTATTTTTGCTCCTGGAATTCAACTTTTAATATATTCATACAAATCCTTGTAGCAAACAATCCTAGGAACAATTTTTATTTTTGTAGGTCTGAGAATTCATGTTGAGAGGAAGATTGAAAAAGTAAATTTTCAATATACTGAAATCTACGATTCCCATCAGTATCATGCAAAGATTGATGCCGAATTTCTTTAAAGCACCCCTTCTAGATAGAAGTATATAAGCAATATAGAAGTTTTCAATTTCAATAATTGTTCATAAGTAATTATATAAGTGTTCCATTTCAATAATTGTTTTCATTCCCAAATTCGAAATGTCCCCTACGAACATGCATATAATTTTATGAATTCAATTTTGGTCATATGGAAATGATTTCAGAGATATTTGTAGTATTAATGTAGGGATCAATAAGAGGTTTATGTCCAACAGATCTTTTTCATGTGATACTAATATAACATAATTTGTTCACAACACTGTTCTTTTAAAGAATTTACGTATGCCTGAATACTCGTTTTGCTTACAACAGTTAATTGAAATTAAGAAATTTGTCGTGTGTGCCCTGTTTAGATTTTCTTTCGCCAATTCGAGAATATAAGAAATGTTTCGATTAATCAATTGTAGGTGGCGCAACTCACAAATTATGACGGATTATTGGTATTTCCGATAAAGCCTGTGTCTCAAGAACTGCAATTGTTGTTTTGGAACACTATGTATATTTCATCTGTTTTGGAAGCTGATATATCTAATGAATGAGTTTTGATGTCAGATTCTCATAGATGGCGATAGTTATACTGTTCATAACAATTTTTTTTTAACAAAACTTTTTAGATATGTATTAGATTCATCAATCTAAATTTTAAGCGGTCTTAAACATCATTCTTCTTCACACAAAAAAGGTACTTTTGTTGAAACTGTGCACCGTTTTCGGAACATTCTGATTTGAAAAAAATGAAGTTATTTTCGATGCTGATATGAAGTTTTGATAAAGTCATTAATTATTATTATTTAGTAACTACGATGGAGCCCCACCCCACATTGAAAGGAGGTTGAGTAACCATTTTCCGAATCGATGGATTGGTAGAGGTGCAGAAGCTCCGATTCATTAGCCTCCTCGGTCATACGATTTCAATCCCTTGGAAAACAATTATATTATGCGTCTCGTCCTCTAGATCATTTAATGTAGTATACCCAATTCTGTAAGAAGTGATCACATGTTCAAAGTAAGAAAAAGAAATTGCTTGAATTTCTATGGTAATAACCCCACTTTCTGCTATAACCCCACGTTCCCAAGGAAGCCGAGTCATTATTCTTTTTTGTGCAGAAGTGATACGTTGTGTGTATACTGTGTGTAACAGCAAAAAAGTGTTCATACAACATGGGACGAACAAAAAGACATTATTCAACAAGTTCGAGTACAAGCTCTTCCGAAGATGAAGATGCTCGTATAAAAAGATTAGAACGAGAAATAAAGAAGCTGAAGAAAAAAAGGAGTCGTCATCGCCGTTATAGAAGCCCCTCACAGTCCACGTGGTCACCAGATGTTTCACCACCTCGGCCTCAAGGCCGAGAGGAACATACGAGGGATGGCTTATCTCGAAGTAAGTTGAAATTAACGGTCTGAGAATTCCCAGAAAGGAATCTCTCTAACCCTAACGAAAATTATTTTTGTAGCAGTAACTTGATACGTCCCGAAGGGACCATATCATAGCCTTTGAGGTTGAGTTACTTTTAATTTAGCATGTGATACATTTCTAAAAGGAATGATATCACCTTTAAAGTAAAATTACTTTATATACCACACCTTTAACCTGGCAGTCCTAAGAGGACCCTGATTAAACAACAATAGATTATTGTTGATTTATCACAACTCTATACTTTTCTGAGAGGAATGCACCTGAACTTGTGAGAGGATATGAATAAAGCAACAAAAGCTGTATCATGAACTCACTCAAACGATACTTTTCTGGAAATGATGGGTGCAGTTCCTGATCAAAATGTTGAATGATGCTTTAATAATTATATTTCTTGTTATACAGATCAACAGCTGAACGATATTGAATATATCATGGTACCTGAAGAGGCAGGTGAGTTAAATCCAGACGAGCTCGATGCCAGCATTTTGGGAATCTTGGGGTATCAACAAATACCCCAAAAGAAGACATCACCCAAAATCCACCAGACGATTGCCCGTCAATGGGGAGATATCCTCAAATTAGGTTTGCCAGATAATAAAAACTGAAATGGTGGACAAATACCCTCCTATTGAAAACTGTCCTTGGGTCGAAGCTCCAAAGTGCTCTGAATGAAGCCATTGAAGCTAAAAACCCCGACACTGCTCTCATTGAACGCCTGAGTGATGCTGGAAAGCTTTTAGCTGCTGTTCACTTTGACGAGTCCTCACCGAGCAACAATAGATTATTGTTAATTTATCTTAACTTGATACATTTCCAAAGGGAATGCTATCATGGCCTTTTCAAGGTTGAGTTACTTGATACAGTGCACTTGGAGAATTGCACCTGAAACTGGATAGGCCCAAAAGGATCCTCATAGAGCGACCGGAAAGGTCTGAAAACAGATTCGTGTTCTGCATGTCAAGGTTAGTGTTTACTGAGTTTTTCATGAATTTTTTGAGATTTTTGGCACAGTCTAGACAATTACCAATTTTATCGTAACTTAATACATTTCCAAAGGGAATGCTATCATAGCCTTTTTTCAAGGTTGAGTTACTTGATACAGTGCCCAAAGAGAATTACAAATATAACTTACTAAAATAATCCTCATCAAGCAACAATAGATTATTGTGAATTTATCGTAACTTTGGTTCAGTTACTTGATATAGTGTCCAGAAAGATTTACACCTTTAACTTGATAGATCCTAAAAGAACCCCTATCAAGCAACAACAGTTGCTGAATTGTTGATTCATCTTAACTTGATACATCCCTAAAAGAACTGATCCTTCAAGGTTGAGCTTCTTAATATAGGGTGTCCTGAAAGGCATTCAAGCAATAACAATGAATAAATCGGATGGTGTGTTAACATAATATGTTCTTATCTTATAGGTCAACCAAAAATAGATATTGTCTATGTTATGATACCTACAGATGAAAATGATAATAATCAAAAAGGGTAAAATTCCAGTATTATTAAAATTTTAGGTATGAACAAAGCCCAAAAGAAAAACCCACAGAAAGATTGCTGATGGATGAAGGGACATTCTCAAATAGGGTTTGCCCTGCTCCGATGATCCAATCATAAGAACGCTTGCTCCACAATTTGAGGGTCCCCGGGTTTGAATCCCGAGAGAATTAAGTATGGTTACTAAAATCGTCTGCCTGAAGGTGCGGTTTTCTTTGGATGGTCTGTCGACCACTTTTTCCAGGCTGCAAACCATCAAGGTTTATCTCTGTTTTGTTAGAATTATGAATTATTAATTCGAGCCAAGAAATGGGATATGAGTGCAAAATCACAAAACTAGATTGCTGCGGCTATAACAGCTGAGGCTCCAATTGGAGTCACCAACCCTAATAGTATGCCCATTTAATCCCTTAGCTTTGCAGGCTAACTCTTGGCAAGATTCATTTCTTTGAATTGTCCTGACTAATGGACTCATTTTAATATTTACATGAATATTAAGATCATTTAAATAGTAGACTACCGTAAATGCTATTTATCTCATAACTTAAATCTCAGTATTTAAACAAAAAATTTTTCAAAATGAATTTGACATGAATTCTAACTTGAAAATTTTTTCACTAGGATAATGGTTCTCATTTCAGAAGAAGGGAGAACAATTGTTTTTTGAAGTTTATATCTTTTATTTTCCCTTACATCAGGAAATTACAGAAAGATATATAACCTTAGTGAAAAGATCAAAAATACCAAGGCACGAAAAGGGACCTCCTGAAGATAAGCGAAAAACCAACAGAACAGGCAAGAACAAGGCCACCCTGGCCTTCAAACTCGATGAAAGAGCTTTGCTTCTACAAACCATCTAGTTAACTTCGAAAAAACTGAAGAGGTAAATTGCCATGCTTTGATTTTCATCAATAGTTGGATAACATTGACCAGAGAGGGGGTCTCAAGCAAATATATCCAGTAAGAGATGATTTATCTCCAGGATATTTGGGATTTAACAATCTAATGGCTACTAACCCGATCCTAATTTGATAGCTTTGAATGATTTTGCCTGGGCAAGACAATTTACGTTAGAGAACCATAAGATGTTGCCATTTAGTATTTTCTCATAATTCATTGGAAATAGTTGATTTAACAGATGAATATCATTTGAGATGTCTTCATGAACTGCATCAGAAATATTTGGGTTTCATGCTTGATAGTTTTTATATTTATATTTTAGCATTTGGCCTTAAAACTCCACAAAATACTTAGATCTGGTTGATAACGAGCAAACTGGAAACTTAGAAAATTGGAAAAATAGTTCTGGTGTCAGTATCTGCTTTAAGAAAGTTGATTATAGCTGGAACTTGAAAAGTTCCTAGAGTTTTTAGGTTTCTAATCAGTACGTGTTGATGAAATAAGAATTCCACATTCTGTCGAGACGAATTCAATGTGATGGAAGACGCTGATCTTTTTCCAAATAGTTTTAGGCTCCCCAGTTTTTGGTTATTAAAAACCTCAAGTGTTGTTTCACAAAAGGGGGGGGGGAACTCGCTACTATGCCTTGCGGGAAATTTGATATACAAGATATTCATCTATGGTTGGAAAATAGGAATTTTTTTACGGCATGCATTTTATATTTCATCAACCAACAATGTAAAAGCAAAGGAGCTATCACATATTTAACCAGTAATAACAAGGTGTTCCTTACATTAAAGACAATCCAGGAAAAATGAATTAATTCAAAGGTGGATCTATTTGCCTTTATCAATAAGAAATGTTTGCCTTTTCATATCCTGACACTTAAGTCTGGAAAATGTGCAGCATTTTCTGAATCAATCTCAATTTCTCCTTATACTTCTAGTTACAGGAAATTATAACAGGAGGAACAGAAGAGTTACAGTTGATTCAGAGTGGTCTATACTCAGCCGTGTTTTAACTCTCGACTAAGGGAAAAAACCCATTAGCTACAATCCTTCTGAGTTAGTTGTTTCAATTGATAATAAACCACTTTCACCTTGCAAGAAAATTACCCTAATTGCAGGAGTGTTATCATTGGGTGTCTTGGGAAAAATGGTTAAGCTGAAGAGGAGATTAAGACGATCATTCTGAGTTTTAAACGTGAAGATTTTTTAGAGGAGTTTACAAGCTCTGATCTTTCTTGCCAAAGTACAATGTTATTTGGAACCCTATAGTGTTACTAGATTATTTGCTACCTTATTTGCAATTATTACAACATTGAGTTTCCAGACACCAGCTGTAATTGAAGCTGAATATAGAATTGACAGACAAGAGGAACATCATAAAGATATCTAACAGGATCAATTCCCTTGACAGTCTGATCAACCGAAATGTATCAAGTTAAATTTCAATGAAAGGAGTTACCAAGTTACCTCCTATGGAATACTGTTATCATTGTTTAATCGTAATACTGTTATTCTGTCCGCAGACAAAACCTTTGTGAAGACATTTGTAAATGTGTTGGATTCTGTAGAATCCCTTCTTTTCTTTTTTGCTTATTCATGTTGTACTATTGTGGCTCTGAACATCTACATTAAATGATCTAGAGGACGAGACGCATAATATAATTAAAAGATTAAACGAACTTACCTTAAGTGAAGTTTGATCTTAATTATATGTAGTGTCTCGTCCGAATAGATCATTCCCTCCCTCCCTTGCCCAAGCATACAGTACAACATGATTATTTCAACACTTAGAATATAAAATATATAAAGATATTCTAAGGTTGAACAACATGGTTACGTTCAGAAGCACTCAACTGTTAACATTCATTTTGTATTCTTATTTCTGAACGCTAAGTTGAGTGATTGATGAGTCTGATAAGACTAATAATTTGCATTACCTTAATTTTTGATACCCTGTTTCAAAACGTGTACTACAAAATGGGCTATGCGCATCTAAGCGGTCCAATGAGGTATTAAGTATCCAACTGCTTGGTGTAGGCATGAATCAAGAGCTGTTGTGAGACATCAATCTATCCATTAATTTGCTACCGCTTCCTCAATTCACTCAACAGTGGTTGCGTTTACGAAGTTCTGAACCACAGTTTAGTAATATAATTTCTATATTTCTAAACTGTGTTCTGAACGTAGACTTTAGCTTTGAAAATAATGACTCGGCTTCCTTGGCGGCGTTCGGAATCAACGTCGGACGTTGTCCGGTGTGCGCCCAAGCCAGCCCAAGCCGTTCGGAATCGACGTCGGGTAAATTTACCACCGTTCGGAATCACTTGGGACGTTCGTCCGGATGTACAACTTTGCAACCAAGAAAATAGGTAGGTAACAATTACTCGTCTTGCGCAGATATCGTTTATTTACACATTTGAATTTAATTCAATAATTTTAATTATTTAGTTTCTTAAGGTAGTTTATTATTTTTATTTTTCAAGATGAGTGTAATTTCAAATTTTATACACGTGATAGTCTAGGATAATGGAATAATTTATTCACAAGGAAAATGAGGTACACCTCCATAATATTCAAGGTTTATTAAAAATGAATTATGTTTATTAACCATTATCAATACAGGAGAAAAAGTGCCAAGCACTTGTCTGTGGTAAAAAAAAATATTTTCATATACATTGATAAATACATATGGTGGTGAGTTTATTATTCATCTGTTACAAATCCAAATTCAGTGTTCAAGGTAAGTATTTAAAAAAAGCAAGTAAGTATTTTCAAAAACAAGTTTAAAATTATTATCAAATGAAATTATTTCTATTCCAGATACCAATCCAGATATTTCTTAATTATTTCTCTGATTATTTAAAAATCTGGTTTATTTGACGGCTATCTAGAAAATACTGATTGGGTGCCCAGTCGACAAATAATCCAGGAAATAGAAGTTCTCCTGATGCTGAGAAATATGCAAGACATGATAGAAACACTAAATATTAGAATCATGAATGGATGTTATATTTTTACCCTGTTTTTTACAGTGAATAAAGCTCTTAAATAAAAGAATAAAAAGTCCGTATATACAAAACAGCCGTGAGACCAATATTAACATACGCAGCAGAAACCCGTGCTGAAACCTCCAAAACAAAGGCTCTGATGAGAAGTACGGAGATGAAAATCCTAAGAACAATAAAGGGAGTAACACTGCGGGACCAAATAAGAAGCAGTGTTATACGAGAAGAACTGGAAGTGCAGGATATTGTTCGGTTTGTACGGTCAAGACGCAGGAACTGGAGAGACCACGTGGCAAGAATGAGCAACGATCGTTGGGCAAAGTGGGCAAAAAACGAAAAGCCAAACTCAAAGCGCCCCCCCGGCCGACCACCAAAGAGATGGAATGAGAGTTGGACGTCCACATCGCAGGAGTCTGAATGAACAGAAGATAACAAGACATGGTCTTAAGAATAAGGAAGAAAAAGAAGAAGAAGAAGAAATAAAACAGTGTACCTTTTGAAGAACATTTAGTAAGTATTAAGTCACATTAATATATCATGATGGAAACTGCAGTATGTGGTATCTCAAAAAAATCAAGCATTATTTTATTGCACCACTCTGGCCAACTTGTTAATCTACACAACATGCAATAGGTGTTATGTAATTGAATCATTCATTTTCAAAACAACTCAGAAAAAGTCTTAATCGATGAAAACAGAAAAAAATTGTATACAAAAAGTCATAATGTCAACAAGAATCATGAGGCAATAAATTTTCGAAAAACTACGGTATTATCATTCAGAGGTGAAATAAATATCAAGCGTATTGGAAAAATTTGCTGTCTCTCCTGAAAACTTGGAATGTTGGACATACGACATATTGCAGTTTCCACTACGAATCATGCATTATTATTATTTTCTCTTCTGAGGATAGCTGCTTCGTCATCAGGCGTGGTCTTGCTCCACAGAATGTTTTATCAAAATTAATTTCTGTAACTGGTATGCATCAACCTAAAATCATTTTCATTACTGATAATATCTACTTCCAATATAAATACCACTTACCTTACTGATTTTGAGTACATTCCTCAATAAATGAATATCAGGACAATTGCTCATCCTGGATTTTACAACAAATTTGGCTACAAACAAAATAGCATGAACAAGACTGCATACTTCCTCAAGATCGGCCAGGCCAGTTCAATGGCCACAGTTGATACTTTTAGCTTCATCATCAATGCTGTATCTTATTTCGTTTGTGAATCCTCCACCTCAAAAAAATAGAAAGTCTATTTATTACATATATTACAATAATGTATTACGTTTACTTACATTTCCTTCAATTGAATATTTTGCTCCAAAAATTTTATTTATTTACAGACTGTCAAGCACTCTAGAAGACTTTCATTTGCTTATTGGTGTGAAATCTACTGATACTTTTGAATACAAAATACATTTGCAGCTTCCACGGGAGGAAAATCTAAAGAAGAAGAGTCATCTCATTTTTTTCAAGGTGGTGTAAATCAAAACCCTCAATCTTATTTATTTCCTGCGAACATCATCCAACTACTTCTGCATTCGTTATAGACATTTTAATAAAATAGCCACTTTTAGTATTCACTGATAGAAAATTGAATTAAATAAGATATCTTCATACTCTTGATATATCATTTGAAAAATATTGAATTAACCTCACGTTGCAGTTAGAAAGAGAGGGAAGATAACACCCGACGTCGTTCGAAAACGATCGGCAACATTTCAAACAACTGAGTGCGCCCAGCGTTCGACACACGCACTTTATCCGACGTTGATTCCGAACGCCGCCCTGGTGCGACGAGAATGGTGCACTCAACATGGCCGATACTCGTTTCCGTTTCGCAGTGGCGTAGGGCATTTGAATTTTCAATTACATTTTATTAACGAAATGGCATATTCCAAATCGGTCTAAAAAATCTTAACGAAGTAGGGGAGCAAAACACAATGCAATTTTAAATTGTTATTAATGATCCCTTAACAAAATTAATCTGTTATACAGTTCTAATTCTTTCATCATCAACCGTATTTTTACAAATATAATTCAACCTGGTGATGAAAAAACAATTAGTTGTACTTTTTATCAAAAGTATCAGACAATATATTCATTTCATGGTCCTTTATTCTTTACTTACATATTCCAACTGATCGATTTCAATTGGTAATAACCTAATAAAGGCTACAGATGACCGATTAAAACAATCGCCTGGAACATAAAAGGCTCCTCTCGTTAGGACCAAACCCAGGTTTCTTTATGAAACTCATCCATATCACTCTCTGTTTTTCATTTCTGGGAAATCTGGAAAAATAATTGAACTTATAAATTGTGAAGAACTGAATAATTGATAACTAAACGATACAATCATGGTTTTACTTCCGAAATGTCCCTTAAGACGAAATTTATAGCGATACCAACTATCAGTGTCAGTTGGTTCAATGAAATTGATTACCGAACATCACCTACGCCCATGGTTTGTTACGGATAACCTCCAAATTCAGCAAAATTGAAATCCCGTTTTTCAGAAAAAAATGAATCATTTCAATACCAATATCACTTACCTGTGAAATGTTACACCAAATTCTTGTTTTTTTGGTGTTTTGAAATTGCCACACTCTGCACAACTAATCATTTCATCGAAAATGTTCTAAACTTGGAAAATGTCTTATAGCACTAAATTACGTGTATAAAATAGTAAGAAATTCACGGACACACCTTTAAACCTCGCCTAAAACTTAATTCAATACAGTTAAACTGCGAAAATATCACAAAAACCAAATAAAAGTACAATTTGCTGAGAGCACCACTTTCTTATTTCAAATTCAAACCAAACGATGACTCATTCGTGGTGCACTCTTGTCGCACTTCCGCTCTTGCATTAGGTGCGCATAGGCTCCTTCCTGGTATTTTATATTCTAAGCAATAGGCATATAGATATATAAGAACCATAGATATATATATATCTATAGCTACGTTCGATTTGTACTTATGGAGTTGGAGTGGAGTGAGAGTGGCGATTTAGTCACGTGACTTCAGAGGTTGCGGTGTTAGATTATCCGATGTCGAACGCTCCGGAGCTGGAAGAGCGTTTGAAACTAACCTCTAATCTCATGTTTTGATTTTTAGATTTCAAACGAACTCTTGTTTTCTGAGATTAGTGTCTTCAAAAAATATTCAGAATTATTCATACATAGAATTATTTATACATTCTTTTACTCCAAAAGAAACACTGCCTTCTCCGAAGTCGTTCCAATAATAAACTTTTGCCGAGATCTGTTTTTTGAAGATTCTTCTGATGATGAAAATGAAATTAGCTAGAACGACTTTGCAGAAGAAGTACTACCAGGAATGCCTAATAGGCAGTTTAAACAACCTTTAAGAATGTCGCCTTCTATTCAATTTGTATCTTGTTCGGGTGAATTGTCGTCATCCTTAAGTGTTAGTATTGGAGTTCCTCAAGGTTCTCACCTCGGTCCTCAACTCTTCGTAATTTATGTGAATGAACTCCCAAGATGTTTTCCGAATGTGAAAACAATTCAGTACGCTGATGATACTGTTCAACTGTTTGGAGACATGAATGTTTCTGAACTTGGTGATAGAACAAATATCATGCTACAAAACCTATCCAACTGGTTTTCACAAAATAACTTATGCCTAAATTTGGACAAAACAGAATTATTAACTACGTCATTAAGGGATCAACATGATCATAAAGCAGTCAGGTTTCTTGGAGTCTATGTTGATAATAAGCTAACTTGGAAGGATCACATAAAAAAATTATGTAGCAGGTTGTCCCAGATAATTTTTCTTTTACGAAGGTTGACTGGGATGACTTCCCCTGAAGTAGCGAGGATGGCGTATTTTGGACTGTTTCAGTCCAGGATATCGTATGGTATTATGTTTTGGGGGATTCAACTGAGTGGAAGCAAGTATTCAGATTGCAAAAGATGGCGGTAAGAGTTTTAGCACAGAAGAATTCATTGGATAGCTGCAGACCTTTATTCACTGGCTTAAATATAATGTCTTTGCCAGGTTTGTTCATATTTCATTGTGTCAATCACGTTAAAAAAAATTTCTTCCGATATTCAGCTGTTAACAGTAGACACGGCTATTTGACGAGACACGGTTCCAACCTCCTGGTACCCCAGCATAGGTTGACACTAACTCATAAGAGTTACATAAATATGGCCATCAAGTTATTTAATTCACTACCAGATAATGTTAAAGAACTGCCTGTAGTAAAATTTAAAAGTGCCACAAAGAAGTTGATTTTGGAGATCTGTCCATACACTATGGATGAATTCCTTGTTAGCATGAATTCTTTCGAAGAGAAATAGAAATGTATGTTTATTTGGTATTTGGTATTTAATTTTTTATTTGACGATGCTAAACATTAATTTATGTAGATGAGCAAATAAAGCATTTATTATTATTATTATTATTATTACTTTTGATATTTTCATAAGAAAAATTCATTATATTGATAATGATATAAAAGCCAATCCCCCCGGTAGCCCTAAAGTTTCTCTAGAAAAAGAAGTTTATTAACGTCGACATAATATTAGTAAAGAAGAATATAGTTTCAGTTAAAGAAAACAAAACGAAATCGAATTGAAAATAAATAAACAAACTGATAAGCTGTTATTTCGAAATTGTCTAATACGCATGCTCACCCCGGGTACGCGGGCTTCACGAGGGGGCCGTTCCACTTGGCGATCACAACGATCAAAATGCTCCTTCAGCCGTTCCACTTAACGACCGCGGTCTTTGTGAGCGCGGCAAAATCATCGCTCACTCCAAGCTCAAATCGACCCACATATTTCGATGTTCTGTGACGACCTATCACAATAGATGCGTGAAAGTGAAAATGGACGTTCAGAATACAGTTCAGATATATATTTATTATAATATTTCTAACTGTTGTACACTTTAATTAAATTTATTGTTTAGAATGACTTCTACTTTTTTCAATCTTGTCATTTCTGTCATGACAGCCCAAAACGCCCAATAATCCGTTCCACTTGAGTTAACATAATAGCGCTAGCAAGCAAGTGGAATGGGGAAAAGAGCGGTCGTGAGCGTGAGCGTTGTGATCGCCAAGTGGAACGCCCCCGAGGTGGGGCTTTAGGAGCGAACTCCTTACCCCACGCTATCAAAAACGAACGCAGTGTTCGACGCCCTTTTTACTCCAGAATCCAATCGCGAACGCATAAAGCGCGAAAAGAGTTAAAGGAGTGAAAGGAGCGTCCAAATCGAACGTACCTTTTATCTATGGTTCTTTCCCAGCAAAACGTAAACATACTAGGGCGGCGTTCGGAATCAACGTCGGATAAAGTGCGTGTGTCGAACGCTGGGCGCACTCAGTTGTTTGAAATGTTGCCGAACGTTTTCGAACGACGTCGGGTGTGATCTTCCCTCTCTTTCTATAATCTAACTGCAACGTGAGGTTAATTTAATATTTTTTCAAATGATATATCAAGAGTATGAAGATATCTTAATTAATTCAATTTTCTATCAGTGAATACTTAAAGTGGCTATTTATTTAAATTTCTAGAACGAATGCAGAAGTAGTTGGATGATATTCGCAGGAAATAAATAAGATTGAGGGTATTAATTTACACCACCTTGAAAAAAATGAGATGACTCCCTTGAGATTTTCCTCCCGTGGAAGCTGCAAATGTATTTTGTATTCAAAAGTATTAGTAGATTTCACACCAATAAGCAAATGAAAGTCTTCTAGAGCGCTTGGCAGCCTTTAAATAAATAAAATTTTTGGAGCAAAATATTGAATTGAAGGAAATGTAAGTAAACATACTACATTACTGTAATATATGTGATAAATAGACTTTCTATTTTTTTGAGGTGGAGCATTTACAAAGGAAATAAGATACAGCATTGCTGATGAAGCTAAAAGTATCAACTGTGGCCAGTGAATTGGCCTGGCCGATCTTGAGGAAGTATGCAGTCTTGTTCATGCTATTTTGTTTTGGCAAAATTTATTGTAAAATCTAGGATCAGCACTTGTGCTGATATTCGTTTATTGAGGAATGTACCCAAAATCAGTGAGGTAAGTGGTATTCATATTGGAAGTAGATATTATCAGTAATAATAATGATTTTAGGATGATGCATACCAGTTGCAGAAATTAATTTTGGTAAAACATTCTATGGAGCAAGACCAGGCATGATGACGAAGCAGCTATCCTCAGAAGAGAAAATATTAATAATGCATGAATCGTAGTGCAAACTGCAATATGTCGTATGTCCAACATTCCAAGTTTTCAGGAGAGACAGCAAATGTTTCCAATACATTTTATATTTATTTCACCTCTGAATGATAATACCATAGTTTTTCGAAAATTTATTGCCTTATGATTCTTGTTGACATTATGACTTTTTTTATACAAATTTTTTCTGTTTTCATCGATTAAGACTTTTTCTGAGTTGTTTTGAAAATGAATTATTCAATTACATAACACCTATTGCATGTTGTGCAGATTAACAAGTTGGCCAGAGTAGTGCAATAAAATAATGCTTGATTGTTTTTGAGATACCCCATACTGCGGTTTCCATCACAATATATTAATGTAACTTAGTATTTATTAAATGTTCTTCAAAAGATACACTGTTTTATTTAAGAGCTTTATTCACTGTAAAAATATGAAATCCATTCATGATTCTAATGTTTAGTGTTTCTATCATGTCTTGCATATTTCTCAGCATCAGGAGAACTTCCACTTCCTGGATTATTTGTCGACTGGGCACTCAATCAGAGTTATCAATATTTTCTAGATAGCCGTCAAATAAACCAGATTTTTAAATAATTAAGAAATAATGAAGTGGTCCAAGCAAACTCTTATCTCTAGACTGTTTGTTGTTCTAAAATAATGAAGTAAATTGCAAAATTTGAATTCGAAAAGCCATGTTGCACATACGATGATCACATTTGCTGCTTTGGTTTCTGTATTTACAAATGAAAGTGTTGGCAAATTGAATAATTCTCTAACTTATTCATAATCAACGAGAATTAAGCCTTCATCTAAGGATAAATAAATGAACGTGAGTGCTTTCATAAAATAATGAAATACCTAATAATGAATATAATGGCCACCATATCATTTTTCAATGATATTTACGTTTGCATACCTCGCTAGACTCCTCTATAACAGCCTTCCAGAACACTTGAGAAACATTTGGTTGCATTCCAACTTCAGCAAACAGATAAGAAATTGGACAGAACGCCAGCACTGGAACTTCTGGATTGGTATCTGGAAGAGAAATAATTTCATTTGATAATAATTTTTAACTTGTTTTTGAAAATACTTACTTGCTTTCTCTAAATACTTACCTTCAACACTGAATTATGATTTGTAACAGATGAATAATAAACTCACCATCATATGTATTTATCAATGTATATAAAAATATTTTTTTACCACAGACAAGTTCTTGGCACTTTTTCTCCTGTATTGATAATGGTAAATGAACATAATTCATTTTTAATAAACCTGGAATATTTTGGAGGTATACTTCATTTTCCTTGTGAATAAATTATTCCATTGAGTATATATCCTAGACTATCACGTGTGTAAAATTTGAAATTACACTCATCTAGAAAAATGAAAATAATAAACTACCTCAAGAAACTAAATACTAGAAATTTCTCCGTAAAACAAACTTTTAAAATTCGAATGTGTAAATAAACGATATCTGCGCAAGACGAGTAATTGTTACCTACCTATTTTCTTGGTTGCAAAGTTGTACATCCGGACGAACGTCCCAAGTGATTCCGAACGGGGGTAAAATTTACCCGACGTCGATTCCGAACGGCTTGGGCTGGCTTGGGCGCACACCGGACAACGTCCGACGTTGATTCCGAACGCCGCCTAGGGCTCGGAATTTAAGAGATGAACTTATTCGAATATTCGTTTGTCCTCCTATTCGAATAAATTCGAATATTCGAATTTGATCGAATATTCGAATTTATTCGAATTCGTTCGAATATTCGAATTTATTCGAATTCGTTCGAATATTCGAACGAAGTCGAATAAAGCAGACAATTCGAATGAATGCCTGTTTGTCTATAGATATCACACATTAGAAACCACAAATTTTCTGAATTTCAATATGAAATGAAATATTGAAATAAATGACTATTGGAAAGTTCGTTTGACGAATTGAGCAAGTTGAAAATTTGAATGAAATTTAATTTGTGATTCATATTTCAATATTCAATTGAAATATCCACAACAATATATATCCAATAATGTTAGTACCTATTTTTGTGCCTTCTTCTGAATCTGTTCGTACCTAGATCTGGTAAATTTTTTTATTTGTTCGCATTCCTACTTTCTATTCTATTCGAAGATTGCTGAGCCCTTTTACTAATAGCAACCATCACAGCTGGGGGCATCCCTTTCGTTGCGCCTATTTTCTCCACATGTGTTACACAGTCGCACATTCTAACACAAGCTGACCATTGAAATAATACGAATATTCGAATTATTTCACTAATAAGAATATTCGAATAACTTTTGAATAATTTGTATATTCGAATAGTACTTCGAATAATTCGAATATTCGAATAATTCGACTATTCGAATTTATCTGATGACGGAGAATTCGAATTTTGAATAGTCGAATATTCGAATATTCGAATTATTCGAATATGATTCCGAGCCCTAAAACATACTCGGTCTAGTTCATAGACTAATAATATTTGTAGTCTGTGGTCTAGTTACGACCGAATTAGTGTGACGTCACAAGATGGCGACTGGATCAAAACAAACTTTTGTTTACTTCCATTCCTGTGTAATTCGCCATAAGAGGTGAAAGGCTTTCAGTAAATTCGAAATTAAATATAGTTATCGGTGTATTTAAGGGACGAGATTGCTATATTTGGAATCTACAAGAGTTCTAGAAGAGATAGAAGTCAAAAAATTGTTGGTTTTGATTATATAGCATTATTTTTCTTCGTGTTAAAGGTAAGTTACCTCCTGTCTTCTCTTTGTTAACCATAAGAGACAAGAGGCTCTCAGTAAAATCGAAATTAAATATAGTAATCGGCTTATTTAAGGGACGAGCTTGCTATATTTGGAATCTATAGGAGCTATAAAAGAGGTAGAAGTAAAAAAATACTTGGTTTTCATTTGTATAGCCGAGTTTTGGTCATATAAAAATGTCGTACTGCTACGCTGCTGATTGCAATCATAAGCTACAAGAGATGGGTGCAGTTTCTATAGATTTCCTAAAGACAAAAACTTGTTCACCAAATGGAGTGTAGCTTGTAGGTAAGCCAATGCAATATTTTCACTTTTAATTATTAGTAGCATATATTTCTGGCTCATTGCCTTGCTGATCATTCATCATCCTCCAACATGAATTATATATCATATAATTCTTTCGACAAGTGTAAGTTTGGAAGTCGAGAATAAAAAAGAAGCAAAAAAAAAAATACCACAACTCTCTGAGGATGATGAGAAATTTTCCAAAGAGGAAAGGACCTGAACAAGCGAAGGAGTTTGCGACTAATAGGACAGAATGGAAAAACATTCATTTATCATGGCTTAACTTTTATTTATGGAATACATTTCATTTAAAATCCAAACACCAAACTTTATAATGGAAACAGATTATGTTTATATAGAATGTATATAGAATTCTTTCAGAAGATGAATTTTCAAAGTCATGCCATTCTTTTGTTTCAGGAGAGCAGACCGAGAACTTATTCAGAAGGACAGATTGTGTTCGTAGATAAAAAATATGAAAATGGACCGACCATTTTTTAAATATAATATTTCAAAAAAATTTGATTTCAATAGTCTTGAGAAGAAGAAAAGAAGGTATGATCAGTAAATCGAACTTTTTGTTTGTTTTGAAACAAAACTTGATATGATATGGTTTTGAAGCTCCTTTTTTCAATTTTCAGGAAGCAAGAGTTAAAAATTGATGATAGTGATCCTGGAGAAGGGCCAAGTCATTCTGCCATACCAAATCCTATTTGACAAACGGATAACTCAAGATTGCAAAATTCTTACTCATATTTATTTTTAATCAATGATTCATGTGCTCCATTAGGTGTGAAAGTAAATCAACCACCATTTTCATATAATAGACAGTTTTCCCAAGAAGAAGTTTTACAGATTCAACAAATTGCTCGGGCAAGGATTCATGTGGAGCATGCTATTGGAAGATTGAAATCTTTTAGGATTTTAGATTTCATAAGAGCATCAATGAAAGAACATTCCTCAAAAATAGTTCAGACATGTGCTACTCTAGTGAATCTTCAATATAGTCTTTTATCTGAAAACGAACAGTCCTTCAAGAGCGAGTCCAGTGCAGAAGAATAATTTATATATATTTTATATTTATCGTCAAGCCAAAGTCACAAATGTGCTTTTTTTATGTTTCGAGAAAAACGGTGTGATTTATCTCTGACCAGTTAAATTAAACAAATTTCTTCATATAATTGAACATTACGAAATTAAGAATCTCAAATTGACGTAAGTGAAATATTAGAACTTTTTTCTTTTCATATGTTCAATTCTTCCTTATTGTATTGAAAGTTTTATAACTTTGTCTGATGAAGCAAATGAATTTTGCAAAAACATAGAATAATTCAATAGATAACCTTGGAAACCCAACATTACAATAAAGAGTATTATGAGTTTGTATTAATCTCAACTGATTCCGAATTACATTGAAAATATAAATTTCAAATATGTATATAGTAGTTTTGATTGGCTCAAGTAATACAATACTGTTGTACTCCTTATTTTTAATAAATAAACAATAAAATAACTTGATTGTAATTTATTTATAAGAATGATGCAGTATAATAAAAAGACAAAAGTTTTTGATCATAATTTCAACTTCAAAACACTTTATGCTGATGCCTCTTGACTTATACCCCATTGAATGCTCTTGACTTTTTCTAAGCTCTTGTTACCAAGTATTCTTTCTAATACATAGTTTGGGAAGCTTTAGAATAATTTACGATAATAATATGAAAATATTAAAGCTGTATTTTGGCGTTGAAACTAGGTTAAAAAATATTTTGAAATATTTTCTGTGCACTTTAAAGATGGCTAAAATGCATATTTTTGAAAGCTTCTCTTTTTTCAAAGTAATAAAAACGAAAATCAGTGCAGGACTATGAGAGAATTTCCAAAACCTACTTTCAATTTTCAATAATAACGAAATATTTTTAAACGGGTCTGTTTGACGTCACCGTTTGCATGCCAAACTACAGCTGAATTAATATGAAAGTGAAGGAAATATATAGTTTATCTTGTGAATAAGGAGTTGATCATCAAAGTTATGATATGTACATGTTCTTTTCAATGCATGATAGGACAACACCAAAATTGCTTGCTGTGAGGTGACCATTACGCAATTGTCCCGTTGGCCAATTGTTCCATTTGCCACCTTCTCTATAACATTTCGTTCCATTTTTGCATGCTCCAAAACATTTGATATGGTTTTGTACTCCATGAAAAGTTCCTGAATTGATGTTATGGGTTTTTTCATCGGAACAGGTTCTTTTGGGAATATCCAATAGAATGGTAAAAAAGTCGAGGGCTTATTCCATTGACAGACAGAATCGGTTTTGCTGATATTTTTATTAGCATGGATAAGAAGAGCTGCCATGTGATGACAAAGATGTTGGCCTCTGGGACATTCACAAGTCGAAAGTCGAATTTTCCCATTTTGAAAAAAGTGGATCTGAAAAATAAAACTAATGTCACAAGCATTTCCATACATAAAATGTTTAAACTTACCTCAACAAAATATCTCTTATTTTTCATCGAAGCAAATACATTGCCCTCCAAAATTTTCAACGAAGCTATGTGGCCACTCTCAACAGCATTCTCGCCCTTCTTGAAAAGAGACATTTCTCCTTGGAATTTCTCAAAAATGTCTGATAGGACCACCACAGACGTCATTTCTTAAATGAAAAAGCTTATATTCAACAAATTACCGAGTCTGATTTTCGATAGAATAACATTCCATATTCAATGTATTCTATATCATATTTTGAGATTTTTCTATCCATTTCGTTAAAGAACGCTATTTCAATATTTCTCACTATTCTTGTTGAAAATACTTGGAAATTACATACATTAAATATATTCAATAGAATGGATTATAAGAACAAAAGGAAGACATAAGTTGCCTTACCTTTACACGAATAAAAATAATTCTATATGAATGAAAATCAACAATTTTTTTACTTTTACCTATTCTACAACTTCTGTAAATTCCAAATATCGCAATGTCGTGCCTTAAATACACCGATAACTATATTTAATTTCGATTTTACTGAGAGCCTCTTGTCTCTTATGGTTAACAAAGAGAAGACAGAAGGTAACTTACCTTTACACGAAGAAAAATAATGCTATATAATCAAAACCAACAATTTTTTGACTTCTATCTCTTCTACAACTCTTGTAGATTCCAAATATAGCAATCTCGTCCCTTAAATACACCGATAACTATATTTAATTTCGAATTTACTGATAGCCTTTTGCCTCTTATGGCGAATTACACAGGAATGGAAGTAAACAAAAGTTTGTTTTGATCCAGTCGCCATCTTGTGACGTCACGACTAATTCGGTCCATAACTAAGAAATTCTCAAGTTCATTCATCGGAAGCATTTAGCAAGTAAGATCTCAAGCCTTCAGCTTCAAACGAATCAATAGGTTTAGTGATTCTTGCACTCATACAACGTACTCTCATATCGTAATTCTCATAATTATCAATTGTAGCTTTTATTTTTCTGATGAACACTAACCCTGCTTACTAAAAGTAGTAGTTTGTCACTGTAAATGTTGTCTCAATTGATTAATTAGCCTTCTCTTTACAGAACAACGTTATAGATCATAATTATTTATTTCTCAATCATGATATTCTCACATTGTAATGATCTCAATGAAGACCAGACTTAGACTACTAAGCTCTAGAAACAAGTATCTCCTCTAAGGCCTGATCTCACTTTTATTACAACTCAGTCTACTCTAATGATTCATTATTCAACCTTCTGTTTTTCTGATGAAATAAAGAGGCTCTCGCAATAAATTTCATTTGCATCATCACTGTAAACTCTGTGTTTAATTTTGAATTAATGGAACTCTCTCAAAGTCTAAGTCTGACTTCATCTGACCTCTCATTTTGAACATCTCTAGATTACCTCTGTTTTTAGTTGAATAATCACTCTGAGTTTAAAGATGACTTTAATATTGTATTTTTTTACTGTATTAATTTCATGCGGGTGACTTATTCATTTTATGATTGTGAATGATGTCAATAAATGTTTTTACAATACCATCTCTAACTCAATTATCTGGATACAGTCCTAAACAGTATTTTCCAAAATCAGAACAATCCGGATTTTGAACACTTCTACTTCTAGCCTAGTGCCACAAAAAGAAATCTATGTTTATTGCACTGTCTTCAACT
Source organism: Hippodamia convergens (assembly GCA_038502775.1). Taxonomy (NCBI): domain Eukaryota; kingdom Metazoa; phylum Arthropoda; class Insecta; order Coleoptera; family Coccinellidae; genus Hippodamia; species Hippodamia convergens. Next base: position 59,237 of record JAVSIQ010000205.1, read on the forward strand.
TTTAAGACATGTTCTGGTCGGAACATCAAAAAAGCACATTCGTGACTTTGCATTGGACCGAAGATATCGTACTCACCTTTAAGAAAAACATTTTTGGCATAGTGAAACCAGCAACCTCTCAAGGAAATTCCAGGGAACACATCCAAGACTGCTTGCCTCAGAGCTATCTCATAATCACAAAGGACAGAGGAGATAAGAGAGGCACCAAATAATTCTCTGGTGTATTGCAAAACAGAGCAGTAGGTTTGTCTTGTTCGATTCGGCATTAGACAAATACCACAGGATAAGCCTTTCAAGAAAACAGAAAAAAATTAAGAAATGCCAAACTGGAAAACAATCAAAACATTATACTCACTGTGTGATCCCTCATCCAGTGCACAATAAATAACTGATGTGCTCCACCTTCTCTGGGCACAATTTTAAATGTGCCATCCATGTGCAGGTGGAGACTATCAGAATTCATAGCCAGTGTATTCTTGAACCTGAGGTCTTGAAGCAGAATATTATCCGGAACATGGTTATGCTCCACTCTAAAACCACACATCCTAGGATTAAGCTGTTTTGAAATGAATAGCATCTTTCGAAGATGCATATTACCCATTATTATATTTCAAATCATACCAATTTGCACAAAATAACTGGTCAATTTCGTATTATAAACTCCTGTCTTCAGAACTATATCTTTATTACCTGTGGTAGGTACTTCAATTTCATGTACACATTTACATGAATTAATCAGAGATTATCGATTAGAAATAACATTCATTACCTAAGAAAACTTACCTCAGTATTAAATCGTGACCCTCCTGCATTATAATCCTTGCATAACAGAAGGGGTCCTGGCATTTCAAATACGTTTCGCCCCCTGTACATTTATCTTTTATGAAAATGAAATTTTCAGGGTAGACTTGGTACTTCGATTAGTTCCATCTGCAATAATTGTTCAATAATTAATTTATTATTATAATTATTTAAGAGCATACAGGGAGGTTTATTGGTAAAAGATCATACTTCCTCAAACTGCAGGTTAGAATTACCTTAGACGAGTTCAAAAAAATTTGTAGCTCAGAAGCAGATAGTTGAAACCCATGATAAAAGGAATATTCTTTGTATCAGGGTTGAAACCGGTGTGAACTAGGAACTAGCAGAATAAATCGAGCAGACCGTTTGTCGGAAACGCCCGAACGCGGTGTCCAGTGGCGTACGGATCTGCAGTAAGATGAATGGTGTAACAAGGCTGATTCGCATAAATAATGAACAAGGGGAAGTCAAATTTTGTTGAATTTCTATTAAAAAAGAGTTCTACACGAAAGGAGGGTTGATTTTAACGGAGCTATTTCGGAAAGTTATGAAATATCAGTGATCCGCTATCTCGGGAATATTTCGTTGGATCATTACCATATCACGGAAAATATTCGACAAGAGCATAATGACACTCAGCATGTGGAATTGTTATATTGATGTGAAAATTGCCTGGAAATTTCGTTCACTTGCAAAGGGATCCAGGGGGTGAAATTTCATCCCTTATTTTGAAAAATTCGATATCTCGGAAAATACTCAACGGAGCACAATTAAACTCGGTAGGTAAGACTGTCATATCGAAAAGAATATCTGGTGAAAATTTCGTCCACTTGCAAAGGGATCCAGGGGTGAAATTTCATCCCCCATTTTGAAAAATTCGATATCTAAGAAAATACTCAACGGAGCACAATAAAACTCGGTAGGTATGACTGTTTTATCGATATTGCTGCCAATAGAAAAAGTACTGTAAACAATCATATCAACAGTACTCATTTTAATTTGAAGCAATACAAGTGCCATTCGTGTGAGTATGCTTCACATAGAAAAGGTATTGTCAAAATTCATTTCGATGCTGTTCATTTAAATTTGAAGAGACACAAGTGTCACTTGTGTGATTTTGCTGCTAATCACAAGATATCTCTGCAAAACCACATAGATGTAGTTCATTTGAACTTGAAACGACACAAGTGTCACCTATATGTGATTTTGCGGCTAATCATAAGATATCTCTGCAAAACCACATAGATGCAGTTCATTTAAACATAAAACGACACAAGTGTCATTTGTGTGAATATGCTTCAAATATGAAGACCAATATCAAAAATCTTATCGTCTCAGTTCATTCGAACCTGAAGAGACACAAGTGTCATTTGTGTAATTTTGTTTCAAATTATTTATAAATCTCGCCTCAAAAGTCATATTAAGTCGCTTCATTCAAATTCAGATCAACCCTGATGTTGCTCATGTGAGTATACTTCGAAATATAACACTAATTTTGAAAATCACATACAACATTCTCATTTCACCTGAAATTATCATTTTTGTGACAAAAATTCAAAAGCAACGATTTATAGTTTTCTATTAAATGTTGATGTTTACAAAAATAAATAGTATATGCTTTTCCTTGCGGATTCTCCCCATCCCATAAATGTGCTTATTATGAAAATTCATAGTTGAATTTCTTGAGAAACAGGATCAGAGATTCCAAGAATCTGTCATAATTTGTCACGGTGTCATTTTATCATTGATAAAAATTCGAAGAGCGGAAAATCAAAATAGGTAAATTTTTGTACTGCCACTGGTTCCTGACGAAGTTTATTATTTTATCGTTTTCGTCTCGAAATAATGCGTATAAGGCCGCATACAGAGTGTTTCAAAAAATGATCGATGCTGGTATAAAGTAATGATAAATATATTAATCGAACAAAAAATCACAAGAAGATTAAAAAAAATTTAAAAACATACAAAAAAATTCAATTCACAAATACACAAATCTATCCTTCTTTCTTTAAAATCCATTAATCTTCTTAACGCTTTGGAGTCAGCTAAGTGGCTTGAAGTGACGTTGAATTTTGTTCTTCATTTCTAGTGTTGAATTTATCTCTGTTACATAAATTTTTCTTCAAGGTAGTGTGAGGGTGGATAATGGCTTGTGTACAGATATTAACAAAGTCTATTATATCGATATTTAAAAACAGTTCACACTTTGCAATAAATTATCACACAATCAAGAAATGGCAGTACTCACTATTAACTCTGTGACACCTTCATCTAGTCACATTCCTGAACAGAACAGACATCTACAGAATCTAGTAAACTAGTTCTTGAGAATGCTTTTGTTGCGCATGCGTAAAAGGCCAAACATAATACATTAGTTGTCATCAGGTTGTTTTATAGAAGTGGACTGGTCCCAAATTTACTTTGGCCAGCAGTTCTTACTTCAACAAGTAGGACCAAACATTGTTATCCAAGGGATTGAAATCGTATGACCGAGGAGGCTAATGAATCGGAGCTTCTGCACCTCTACCAATCCATCGATTCGGAAAATGGTTACTCAACATCCTTTCAATGTCGGGTGGGGCTCCAACGTGGTTACTAAATAACAATAATTAATGACTATATCAAAACTTCATATCAGCATCGAAAATAACTCCATATTTTCCAAATGAGAATATTCCGAAAACGGTGCACAGTATCGAGTTTCAACAAAAGTACCTTTTTGGTGTGAAATAGAATGATGTTTAAGTCCGCTTGAAATTTAGCTTGATAAATCTAATACATATCTAAAAAGTTTTGTTCAAAAAAACTTGTTATGAACAGTATTATTAGCGCCATCTATGAGAATCCGACATCAAAACTCATTCATTAGATGTATCGGATTCTTGAGAAACAGGCTTAATCGGAAATACCAAGAATCTGTCATAATTTGTGAGTTGCGCCACCTACAATTTATTAATCGAAACATTTCTTATATTCTCAAATCGGCGAAACAAAATCTAATCAGAGCACACACGACAAATTTCTTAATTTCAATTAACTGTTGTGAGCAAAACGAGTATTCAGGCATACGTAAATTCTTTAAAAGAACAGGTTACTGGCTTGTCCGCAAAAAGATTGAAAAATGTCTATGATTGTAGGGTTCTTTGAGTGGTGTTGGTGGTAATCACGACTTATGTTGGCGAAATTAGTTGTCATTTGTCAATTTATGTCATGTCTCCCACATTGACATGAGCTGAGCATCCAGTTTTCCGTAATTTTTTGTCTGAAATAACAATTTTCTTCGATTTTCCACAAAAGAAACAGACCTTTCCTTGAAAAATACATTTTGAAATATTCTAAAACAGATTCTTGTGAAAAAGTGAGAAGAAAGAGATTGACGATGCGAGTATCTATAGTAAATCTGGTGTGTTTAAATAAAGTTATTTAATCCGTTGTGTTAATGAAAATAGAAGGATTTCAAACAACAAGATGGAAACTGTTGGAAACCGAATTGAAAATAAAGGAAAGGCCTATGTCAGTGATCTGTGAGTAATATTTGTATTTGGTTATCTCATTCTACGAATCGACAGAAATATTTCTAAAATGAATAAATTGCTAGAAGGTCCGAGGTTCTTAGAGCTGGGACAAGTGTTGGATTTAGGCCTCAGAAAATTGTTGAAGTGCTTTGTGTCATCTCTGCCTGACACAGTGCGAAGATGTACAGTAGAACTTAAGGTCAAGATGTATATAAGGTCAGACGACCTAACGCCTTTCCTATAATTTAATTCTCCTACTTGAATGTCCATGAGAACTGTTTGTGGTATCGAATGATGCCACCTGTGTAGCATTTTCTAAATCAGTGAAAACACTATCAAAACAAATAGCTGAATGATGACATACGCTTATTGGTTCTTTAATTAGCATATCATGAGTTTGCTCAAGCTGATTTTGAAGGAGGCGAGCGGTTGCAAACCGTTGTCTCAACGAAGAAACTCTCAAGTAACGTTCTTGAATGGCAGTTGTTATCCGTGGTCTACCCTGTCTTGGTCTTCGGACATTCATACCTGTCTCCCTGAATCGCTGCAACATTCTGGACACACTTGTATGGGAAACTTAAACCTTTCTGCAATTCTTGTGTATGTCCACCCTTCTTCTCGCAAAACTACCGCTTGGGCACATTCCTTTTGGGTCAAATTGCGTGTTTCGCGTTGCATAGCGATCGAGTGTAGAAAATCAAACAAAAGAAAAACTATTGATCACTAGAGTTGATCGAGAACAACTGATTTTAGAACGGAGCCAATACGTTCAAAATCTGATAATATGATCTTTTTTTATTCCTGCTGGGAAAAAACATCTGTATTGAAGAAAAACGTTGAAAGTAGATAACATATGCATGCATAATTCTGATAAAAGTAATTATCATTGAGAACATCTTCAGTTGTAGAATAAATTTGAGATTTCCATAATGTGCGTAATTTTTTTTGCGCAGTGTAGGTACAAAAGAGAGAGTGTCTATTCATGTGTTGCCATGCAAGTTATCTTCTGGGCAGAGATGAAGCCAAGAGGTTCTTAGAGCCGGAACAATGTTGGATGTAGCCCAAAGATAATTAGGAAAGATGCACAATAGAACTTTTGATCAAGGTGTATTTTAGATCTGATGACCTTGCTCTCTTCCTCAAATCTAATTCTCCTACTTTAATTTCCATGAAAATTGTTTCTGATATCAAATGATGCTACTTGAGTACCTTTTTCAAAATCATTGAAAAGGTGATCAAGACAATTAGTTGAATGATTGCTTACGTTTGTTGATTCTTTAGCATATCGGAGGTATTTAAAGAACTTTGTTGCAGGGCTCCAGTTTCCAGGGATGAGGGAAGTTGTGAAACGGCCATGGTCAAAGAAGAAGATGTAGAAATTGCTGAACAATTCATTGATGGGAATCAAGTTTATGACAGAGACGAATTCATATCAAAAGTTGAAGATAACCGCAGTAGCCTCGATGAAATTGATGAAAAAAATGGTTCTTTCTCTATCGCAGACGAAGATCCTATAACAAATGATGTAAATTCACAGCAACATAGGTGCAATGTTTGTCAGTTTTTCTTTGAGAACAAATACAATCTCGAAAAACATGTTGACTCCGTTCATTCGAATTCGAAGAGACATGAATGTCATACATGTGGTTTTGCATCAAAACATAAGATTTGTCTGAAGAGACACATAGATTCAGTTCATTTAAATTTGAGACAACACAAGTGTCACTCATGTGATTTTGCTGCTAATCAGAAGATACATCTGAAATACCACATAGATGCAGTTCATTTAAACTTGAAACCTCACAAGTGTCACCTATGTGATTTTGCTGCTAATGAGAAGAAAAGTCTGAAAAACCACATCAATTCAGTTCATTTCAACCTGAAGCAGCATAAGTGTCATTTGTGTGATTTTACTGCTAATCTGAAGAAAACTCTGACAAACCACATAGATGCATTTCATTTAAACTTGAAACGGAACAAGTGTCACTTATGTGATTTTGCTACTAATCGCAAGATATCTCTGCAAAACCACATAGATGCACTTCATTTAAACTTGAAACAACACAAGTGTCACCTTTGTGATTTTGCTGCTAATCGGAAGATAGATCTAAAAAACCACATAGATGCAATTCATTTAAACTTGAAAAAACACAAGTGTCACCTTTGTGATTTTGCTGCTAATCAGAAGATAGATCTAAAAAACCACATAGATTCAGTTCATTTAAACATAAAACGACACAAGTGTCATTTGTGTGGATATGCTTCAAATATAAAGAACCATCTCAAAACACATATCAATTCAGTTCATTTAAACCTGAAGCAGCATAAATGTCATTTGTGTAATTTCGCTGCTAATCAGAGCACACATTTGAAAGCACATATCGATTCAGTTCATTTGAATTTAAAACTAAACAATTGAAGAGTGGAAATTCAAAAGGGTCTAAGTGCCACTTTCACGAAATTTTAGATTTCATTTGTTATGGGGTCTATGTGCCAAGGCCAATAGCCTACGGAACGGTCAATGTGCTATCCGCTTCCGGCAGTCATCATTTCTGATGGAAAAAACTGCGCATGTTCTAAGTGCCATCATCTGTTTCACGTTAAAAGGGTCTAAGTGCCAAATTATCAATATTGTAAGTATACAAAATGGACACACAAGCCGATAATATTGCAGTGAAAAGGCGGCAAAAAGGGACCGAGAGTGTCAAAACAGAAAAAAAATATGCAGAGTTGTTGGTTTGCAACATACAGATTATAAAAATATCCACTTGAACAAGAGCAAATTCAATACGAAATCAGCAGACTCACTTTATGCTCCTGTTGCAGGTGGCATGTTCTAGTGAATATTTCTGCAATTAGAACATTATCATCATTTTTCTTCGCAGAATCCAACGCAATCATAAAAAAATAGGGTTCTAATTTGAAAAATGAAAGTTATGAGCTAATCTTGATCCCTATTTTTGAACCAACATTCGAAACACCCTGTGACGGGTTATTCAAAATTTTGTAAATGTACAATATTTCCACAGTCTTCGCCTTCAAAAACGTGAAAACGGTTTGTGCCTACGATATCTAGGTTAGGAATAACAAACATAACACCGAATACTCTCATCTCCCTTTTTTCTTAAGTTTTTTCTCGATATTTTGAAAAGTATTTTGACGAATGCAACGATTTGAGTACGAATGTATTCAGAATTGCAGACTCTATCAAATTCGAAAACAAAAAAACAGAAAAAAAAATTTTTGAAATTTTTTTTTTCTCCCTTTACAACTGAAAGTGGTCAGGCTCCAAGAATATTTTAGATCGGTACACCCTGTATATGTAGTTTTATTTCATTCTGTATTTTGTACCGAATAACAGTTTTAAATTTTTTTTCAAACTTTTTTCATAAGTTCTAGACATGTTTTATGTAATATCTCAGTTCGAATTTTTTGGCACTTAGACCCTTTTGAATTTCCACTCTTCAATTACTGTGCTGAAATCAGTATAAAAATACCTTTCAAATGAGGTAACACTCACCCCATCTTCCCTATTCAAAAATTGGGGGTGAGGGTTGTAGTAGCAAGGGTTGAAGCGCTATGCGTCCGTAACCTACATCTTAAGTTGTCCCCCTCGAAACAGAAATCGACCTGTCCGAGGATTTCTATCGAAAAAATTTATTTCGTCTGTAATCTCGTCTGTTTCGTTTTCAAATGGCCACCCTGTATATACATTAGACTGGCCCTTGAAAAAATGTTGAATGTGAAACGATCCTCCAAATTTCAGCTCTCTATCTCAATATTAAGGCGTGCCATTGAATTTTTAAATACTATTTTTATCAATTTTTTACTTTATTTTTGAATTTTTTTCTATCGATTACAGAAATTAAATTACAGACACACGAGTATGATCCTGGTGATATTTTTCACGCTATCATTTGAAGATATTATTGACAAACAATTCAAGAACATGCGTGAAAATTTCTACATAGAATAACGTGTTAAATTTTGTCGATGTATTATTATCTTAAATGTTTTCTTCTTATAGTTTTTCTGGTTACTTATCAGTAGGTGATTATAACGGTTAAAAAATACTATTGTGAAGAACATTTTTTTACTTTAAACATAGAAAAATTATCAAGATACACAAAAATTTTTAAGTAAATTCTTTCATGACTGTTTGTTTCGAGGAATCAGGATATTCCTACCTGTAGTCTGATAATACCTGTATCAAAAATTGCTTCTGGTTTTTATCTCATGATGAAATATTCACGTAGCCTTCTACTAAACTTACACTTCTTTCTGCAGTAGCGTTTATGACTTTGAGATCTTTTACAATTTTAAGGCCCTTGGGATAAATAAAATGAAAAATTGATAAAAATCATATTTGAAAAAAAATTGAAAATTCACCGGCACGCCTCAATATTGAGATAGAGAGCTGAAATTTGGAGGAACGCTTTTCTTTTTGTTCGACTCATGGTACACCCCAATTTTCTCCTTTGTTTCTGTAGTTATATTTTTGAAATTTGGAACATTGAATATACCAACTATAGGGCACTTTTTGACATATTCAGAAAAAATCCAACTTTTGGTTTTTCCGGAAATGACATCAACTTTCGATTTACAAATGGGACACCCGGTATATTATTACATTTTTGAAATCCCCATAATTTTCTTAATCTAATGGTATCTCATAGTTGATATTTCATTCGTCAGAACGCCCATTTTATTCTTTCATCTAGAGAGCCATGAACTCCCTAAAATTAATCCAAATAATCAAAATAATGCTACACTATAATAATTTCGATTTAAAAAGTATTGTGGTTCGAAATACGTGCCAAAAAAGTAAGCCAAAACCTTTTTTCACTCGAAACTCCGTTTTGTCAAATGGTAGCATAATGGTACTCTGACGTCATTCGAAAGTACCGTCGGTGGGGTATCCATCCATATCAACTTTTTTTCTGTATAACCAATACGAACACGATAATGGAGTTCAGACAATTTTAAGTATCTTCTCGGTTCAATCTAAAGTTGATGTCATTTCCGGAAAAACTGGAAATTGGATTGTTTTCTAAATATGTCATATAGTGAGTATATTCAATGTTCCAAATTTCAGAAATATAGCTACAGAAACAAGGGAGAAAATGGGGGTGTACCATGAGTCTGTGTCACCCTGTATATTAGAACTTTTTTTGATTTATCTTCTAATGCCACATTCATTTTATGTTGTTTCCTATGGTCATCTACAGCCGTTTTCGAGTTATTCACTGTTTTTTGAAAAAAATTTAAATTGAGGCTTGTATTAGATCACTGAAGATCCAATTATGCAAATATGCATTATCTCAGATCTGATTTTTGAAATGGGTTACCGGAAAGATATTCAACATCACTTTGTGAAGAACATATATTTTTGATAGGTATACTGGAAGGTGAAATGAGAGTCTCAAAGTTGGAATTCGAAAATAGCCAAAAATTTGATATTTTTCAAATGAAAACAAAATTTTTTTCACTCACATCAAGTTGTAGGGAAAAAATAAGAGTTTTCCAGATTGTTATGAAAGGGCGAACATTGATTATATTCAATACCTCATAGTATTTTATGCTCGAAGCTGACAGTTATTACTGAATATCTAGAAAATGGTACATTTTAGACAAAGAGAACCCTTAAATGACTCCACTTACGGTAACCCATTTCCAAAACATATCTTAGAAAGCCTTCGTTGAATTTTCAGTCTTCTACAAGCCTCAATTATAATAATAATAATAAATAATAATAATAATAAATCTTTATTGGTTCTGTGAGACAAAATGTGTATAGGACAGGTAAAAAAAGGATAAAAAGTCAGCATCTCAATAATACAAAAAACATAAAAAAATATTCACATGAAACAATTATAAAACAATTCGAAAAAATGTAGATAAATATATATTTACATATATAAACAAAAAGCGATATATTTACAGATTTCTGTCGCTTAAATATTCCTCAACGCTATTGTATGCCTTGCTTAGAAGCAAGGTTTTTATCCTGTTTTTGAAAACTCTAAGGGTCAAAACATTATATTTACTAGGCATGTGATTATACAAAACGAGGCCTTGATATAACATAGATGACTCATATTTTCTTGTTCTATGCAATGGAAAACTGAGCAGGTTGGCGTTTCTTGTTTGGTAGTCATGATATTCAGAATTTTTTATCTTCGAACCACAATTCGTCTTCATGTACATCAAGAGATTCAAAATATAAATGCAAATTGTTATTTTTTTTCAAAAAACAGTAGATAACTCGAAAACGGCTCTAGATGGCCATAGGAAATGAAACATAAAATGAATAATGAATGAGGCATTCAGAGATATATCCGAAAAAGTCAAAATATACAGGGTGTTCCATTAGAAATAAAAAAGTTGATATCATTTTCGGTGGAAGCAGTCATTGATATTTGGGAATATATCATGAATGAAGACTCTTTTATCTTCACACACTCGTTCACACAAAAATGAAAGTGATCGAATGATTATTTCTACATAATCTGTGTAGGTATATATTTGTTGGAAAAAATTACCCTCCCCAGAAATATACCCTAGGACCGCCCATGACCATATTTTAAGTGAGAATAAGTAAACTTACGTTTTCCATTATGATTATAGTACGAGATTATCCTGTAAAAGAAATAGTAGTATGAATTTTCATGAGTAATAGTCAATTAAAATTGATAGAAGATATTCAGATTTCGGTTTAAAGTCTCAAAAGAATGGTTGGATTATTTTCAAACATGATATCAGTCATGATATAATATTATTTGATCTATAACCTTAATTCACACACTGCAAAAGCTGTACCTGTCAGGTATGAACACAGAAATCGCTTCCAGAGACGTTTTTTGATTTGTCGTCGGAATTTTGAACCAATCGAATTTCCATTAGTTATCACGTGATTGAATATGTTGATGTTTTTATCAATATTTACTTCCATTATTTTCAATGTACTCAGTTATTACAGCATAATTTATATAATTCTTATTAATGTATATATAATGGCAATCTGAATGGAAGGTATCCAATTTTTTCAATAAAGATCTTATTTCTGATCCTTCCATCAGAGTTCCTGGTTTTGACCTTCCCAGGAGAATATAGTCTGTTCTAAATCGCATTAGAACAGGCCATGGACGTTGCAATAGCATATTTTTTTTAAAGAAATCAGATGAGAGATTCTTGTAAAAGGGCGAACATTACAATATCATGCTTGTAGCTAACAGTTATTACTGAATGTGAATATCTCGAAAATGGTACGTCGTAGTGTTTGATCTCCGACAAATATTCCATTTTTCGTCCTAATAATAGTTGTTTGGTTTATCTATGGGGGATGATTTCCTTTTATTAGGGTCCCATAGCGGTCTTCAAACATCTGAAGTGCCGAAAAATCATCACCTGGAAGGTCGCACCCGGTTTGTAAAACCCTCACGACCAGAGAGCAGGAATTTGAGAATTTTGAATTTGTTTAAATTATAGAAAATTGAGTGTAACTTTCGGTTCTTCTCCCTTAAAACATAATTTCAATCCTAGATACCTGGGAATCAAACTTGATTCCTCTCTAAATTTCAACGCCCATTTAGATGATCTGCGTTTGAAACTTAAAACTCGAAACAATATTCTTCAGAAACTAGCTGGTTCCTCATGGGGCGCTGATGCAACAATACTTCGAACAGCAGCGCTTGCTTTGGTTTATTCTGCTGCTGAATATTGTTGTCCTGTTTGGTTGAACAGTGTTCATGTAAAAAAAATTGATGCCCAACTAAATTTTTCTATGAGGATTATTACTGGTACTATCAAGTCTACACCTACTCCTTGGTTACCAGTCCTCTCAAATATTGTCCCCCCCCACATTCGCAGAGAGACAACAGCTTTGAATTTTTGGAACAAATTCAATTCCTTTCCAAATTCGTTTCCCATACTCACCTATATTCCAGATAATAGGGTCCCCAGATTGAAGTCGCGTAAACCTTTTTGGTCAAATTTTCTGACTAATATGAATAGAAGCGACAAAGAAATGTGGCAATCTGAATGGAATGTATCCAATTTTTTCAATAAAGATCTTATTTCTGATCCTTCCATCAGAGTTCCTGGTTTTGACCTTCCCAGGAGAATATGGTCTGTTCTAAATCGCATTAGAACAGGCCATGGACGTTGCAATAGCATGCTCTTCCGATGGAATTCGGTTGAGAGTCCTAGTTGTGAGTGTGGGGAAAATGAGGAGACTATAGAACATCTTATAAATAGTTGTCCCATTTATAAATTTCAAGATGGTTTCGAGGCTATACATAAAGTAACAAATGCATTTCTAAAATGGGTGGTTAATTTCAAAATTATTTGATTTATTCTGAATATTCGGTTTCTTTTCTGCTTTTTTCATTTCAGATTAAGAATTGCGAGCCGTTTTGGAAAGAATCTATCGACGGATAACATGAAGATGATCTCACACTGATGTCTTTCAAGATTTTTCCTGATATTTAATATTTTATGTTATTTTTTTTACGGGTGGCAGGTTTTTTCAGCTGAGGTTTTTTACCCCTGGCTCTATAGTATCGTATGATACTAGTGATGATAGTATCGTATGATTCTATAGTATCATACGAAGAATGTTATGATACCCAGTTCTTTTTTTTACCTCAGTTTAGGTACTTTTTGTTTCAATATTTATTATATTATTTTAGCTCTCTATTTTCATAAGAATATATATATATATATATATATATATATATATATATATATATATATATTCTGATTCAGGATTCAGTTATTCATTCACTTTTTTATATACAAGGAGATGAAATGAGAGTGTCAAACTTGAAATTAAAAAAAAGGCAAAAACTCGATTTTCCAAAGAAAACCCTATTTCTTTCACTCACATATCAATTTGTAGGGAAAAACTAAGTAGAGTCTTTTAAGGGTCCACTTTATCTAAAATGTACCACATTCTCGGGATATTCAGGAAAAACTGTTAGCTACGAGCATAATATAATATGATTATGTTCGCCTTTTCATGAGAATCTTTATGAATTCATTCAAGGTAATCCAGGTTTGTTCCAACTCAATAATTTATCGTGCAATGAATTGGCAAAATTTCGTCCCAGAATAGAATAAATAAGGAAATCCACCAATCAAGAAATATTGAGACGGTGCGAAAAATGTATAAGAGTGGGTGGGCGAAATTTTGAAAATATGTTTTTATTCAATTTCCTATTCTGATTTAGTTGAAAAAAATTTCGATAAGTTTCACGACTTCTTTTATAAATTTCGCAAGATAATTTGAGCTTTGTCATATTTTCCGGAAAATAACTCGTTATTTTCATTTTGAGATTTAGGAGCAGGAAAAAACTAGGAGTTGTTAACTCTGAACAAAATTCAAGTTGGGATCATACCAGTGGTTTGAAACAAAAATTCTTCAATTCAATATATCGTGATTTCACTGAATTATGACCGATTTTGTTCACTTCAGAAAAACGACACTCATATCTTTACAACGCAAAGTGAATATTTTTGGCACAGAAATTTCTATCTTGTAGAAAAAATCGTTTCTAGATATGTGGTCAAATCGCCGAGGCTATGAGTAAAATGGAAAAAGTTGAAATAGTATATCGTGAAATCAGAAAATCAAAAATTAAATAATATCCGTCAAGGTGCAGGTTGTGATTACTGCTGCACAACTGGATCGACCCAAGGTTACATGTCAGAAGCACAAGAATGTCGAAAGAAAAAAGTTAATGATAGATATTCTTCGATCAATCTCATTCATACTTCTCTATCATGAAAATCATAAATTCCCGAGATCATTAAGTTCCCGAGAATGACAACTTGTATTGAATGTACAGGGTGGGCAAAATTGGTGATACATGAACTACAACTTTTTAACCCAACGAGATAGAGAAAAATGAATGGCACGTTACGGTGGTCTTTTTCAGAGAAACTGATAAGCTGCATTATTCTATCTTCTTTTGTTTTCGAGTTCAACTTTGGTCATTATCTCCGTTCCTGTTTGTGCTAGGATGTTGAAATAAAAACATTATACAGGCACTTTTTTCATAGCAATCCAGTAGCGTACTTTGTTTTTTCCCAAGAGGTTTCCTTGCTGAGCTATGACATAAAGTTGTGTTTTTTCTTATGGAAACAATAGATTCAAATGGCTTAGGAAGAATCGCCATTTTTTTCCCGTCTGTAATCTCGTCTGTTTCGTTTTCAAATGGCCACCCTGTATGTGATATGCTAAAACACCATCTCCATTCAACGTTACCCATATGCTCAAACCAAATCGCCCTTGTTGAATTTCGTTATCCATAATTTGGCGAGGATTTTCGTCAGACCAATAATGTCGGTCGACTATTCCATTACTGCCAATATATGCCTCATCTGTCCAAATGATTGATCTATAGAAATTTACATTCCCAGAACATTTATTCATGTACCACTGGTAAAATTGTATTCATTCTATCATAATCAGAATCTTGCAATCTATGAAATTTACGATATTTGTATGGTTTGAATTTGTTCCGTTTCAAAATATGCAAGGCAGTTCTGTCAATAATTATTGACAGTTGTTCTCATAGATTAATACTATATACTTATATAGATAGGAAACTGGCCTAGTAATGGCCGGAACCGTATTTTGGCGCCATCTTTTAACCTGGAAACAATTAATATCGGTATTTGACAATAGTTGATAAATGACACTAGAGCAAAATAGGAGAAATCTGTTTTTTACAACCAAGCACATTTGAAGGACAATATCAAGACTCCATTACCATATGATATAAATGCTCATGTAGCATCTGAGCACTCTCAAGCAATTCAAAAATGGTTGTAACGGAGAGTTGATTGCTTTTCCATACATTAGAAACTCTTTCAAACTATGAAAGTGTGTTTACAGTGACATCTATCAGACTGGAAGGAAGTACGAATCATTTCCAATCTCAATGAATCTCAGGAAATTTGATAGATCTGGATTGGTTTCCAGATAAATCTATTGCGCATCCAATCTTGATCTATCAAATGCCAATTTTCGGCTATTTAATGATATTCGAAACGAGTTGTACTTCCTTCCAGGCCGATAGATGTCACTGTAAACACGGTTCCAAAAGTTCTACGGACTTTCCTATCTATATTAGTATTTATCTATGGTTGTTCTGAACAGAGATCAAACCACGAAAAACTGAATCAATTATTCAATCACAAAATAATAATGACACCATGCGTAGAGACATATTCTTCTGTGATTAAGCCTACTTAATACTCAATAATTCAAATATCACATACAATCTATAGTCCGTTTCAAAATGATTGTCATCAGAGCAAGCCATGGAATTCCAGTCAAGGCTTAATTTCTAGTTACAAAAAGTTACTAAAAATTTCTGTGTTCATCATAGATTGAAATATATCAATATAACCTATTGAATGATTTAATATATTTTTCAAGGCAAATAAATTTGAAGAATTTTGTGTGAAATTATATTATTTTCATCATTGTTGTATTGAAAAATTTTCAAACTTAGCTTCAATTGCGAAAGAGAAACAAGCTGAGGTGGATGATGACTAAAATATACACACCCATACAACAATTTCGCTGTAGATCAAACATGGGAATTGGAAATTCAGGATTGATAATAAAAATAACGTGGAATGCTTCAACATGAAATCTTGCAGGATTTCGATGAACTCCAATGTAGAGATTTCATTCATTAAATAATTAAGACTACATCAAAGATAACTAAAAGTTCGTTCTTTATGAAGGCCCTTCGGCAATCTTTGCATTCTTGATGACTATCGAAAATTCAGCCAAGTTCTCGCCCTGTGTTATTTTTGCTGAGTATTGTGGAACAAAAAGTATAAAGCTGACCTCAGTTTACAATTTCATAGCCAAGTTGTTGAAACAAATAGAAAATATTTGTCGACAAATTGTGAATCATTGTGACAAAATGTGAATCACTTATTATTTGTATTTATTGATATATACTGTCCATTTCATGATTCATTAAATAATATACCAAATGTTGATTTTGATTAAAATTCAGTTACTTTTCAGGCAGTTCAAAAATTATGTACATACTGATTTATTCATTGTTTTTGATTTTAGAAAAAAATAACGTCGTCTCTTTGAAGGTATTATAATGTGGAATAGGTTTCCATCCACTGCTCACTGTAATGCTGATTGTAATGATTTGTCTTGCCTTCTTTTTTCTCCAAAATTCATCAGACAGGCTTAGGTGAAAAATGAAAATTTGAGACGCATTTATTCTCTGAAATTACCTCGAAAAAGTAAATGATTGTTACCTGAACAACTAGCAAAACGCGATTAATACTGGCAGAAATACCTGCTGAATTGTTGAGAAAAACTCTCAGTACCGACGATAAACTACTTCACTTTCCCTTGTAGTTAAGCGAGGCGAGAGGTATCTTGATGAATTCCAGCCATTTTCAATTCGGTAATACTTGATAAATATTCAAATCCAAAACTAATTTGTCGATTTAATCAAGAACATTAGCATACAGAAATAAATTCGAAATACATTCAGGAGGTTAATTCAAACTCTGAAATGTCAAAACTTAGTGTTTTCAATCAACACCAACCTAAATCCCAGAACTCAAAAGTTACTGATGGGATATTACCAACATATTTTCGAGATTCCACAGCCGCCCGAGATGCCGATCATTTTGAAACGGACTATATATTTTTCGTGATATCTGAATGAATCTGAGGGCGATGTATGATGTAATATATATTTCTGAAACGGGAAAAAAATGGTGATTCTTCCTAAGCCATTTGAAACTATTGTTTCCATGAGAAAAAACACAACTTTATGTTATAGCTCAGCTAGGAAACCTCTTGGGAAAAAACAAAGTACGCAACTGGATTGCTATGAAAAAAGTGCCTGTATAATGTTTTTATTTCAATATCCTAGCACAAACAGGAACGGAGATAATGACCAAAGTTGAAATCGCCCAAATTTCAATTCTGGCCAATAACTCGAAAACAAAAGAAGATAGAGGAATGCAGTTGATGGCATTATCAGTTTCTCTTAAAAAGATCACCGTAACATGCCATTCATTTTTCTATATCTCGTTGGATTAAAAAGTTCTAGTTCATGTATCAGCAATTTTGCGCACCCTGTACATATTACATTTCTCAAGAAAAATAGAATTTTAGTCAAAATATAAGCATGCAGATGGTGAAAACATTCTGTCCACCCATGATTCTCTCCTTCAAAGTGAAACAGAAAAAACTTCACTTCTATTCTAAAAATGGGAATACGTTAACTCACCTCTATAAACAAAATTACGGTTTCACTCGAGGAAAAAGTGACAAAACACGTTGAGTCCACACAAAATCAAAACTAATCGAAACTGAACAAGAAATTTTGAATGAAATATACCACGTTACAGCCTGAACCAATGATCAACACCAACTGAATAAAAATGCAAAACGATCGACTCCAAACAAAACAATCTGCACCTGCAGTGCGCGTTGCAGTCATGGCCTCCGATTTCAACCAATCAGAGTCTTTATATTGTTGTCGGGTGATTAGCGTCTAGCGTGCATATGCATAAATGCATAGCCTTGTTATGTAGATGACAGCGTTCTAGAGAGAGACTGTGAACGTCCGAGTGAGATGGAGAAATAATAGTAGAAAGAAAAGACGAACCTACGAAATTAACGATCAATTTGAACTGTTGGGTTTGTTTTTCTTAGAATTTCCAATATGAATGCAGGGTCGCCGCCAGGGCCGGCAAACCGGGCTTTTTCATACTGACATTTTTCTTATTCAAAAGAGAAAAGACTTTGAGGCGGCTTTTTGAATTTGCTCGATCAATCCATTTTCATTAGTACACGAACAACTGAATAAAAATTTAATTAAACTCGGAGTTATACCGGCAGAAGAAAAAAGTACACTTTTTGGAAGAGTTTCCAGGGTAATTCTGAAGTGATTTTTATTTTCAGTTTGCCAATCAGGATTCAAAATTTTTTTTTTCAAAGGGGGGAGGGGGGTTTAAAAAATTTCAACCCTCGGATTTTACTTTCAAACGACGATACGTATATTGTTCTCTTCGCTAATTGATAAGAAATGTAGTAGATTTTTTTGGTTTTTTTCATCGATCGTCCCAAGTGAGCATATTGATAATAAGGCCACGTCCTTTCAAAATTCAAAAAAACGCCTTTTATGAGTTTATGAGTTATTTCCTTGATAATACTCATAGTAGAAGGATATGGTAGTTCAAAAGTCTGGAAACGGGGAATTCATTTCGCTTTCAGGTGGAAAATCTAAATTGCGAAACTGAGGTTTTTAATAGGCTGATCACATTTCCGGACCAAAAAGTCCTCATATGAGATAACATCTTTGGAAGTTGTACTCGTTAACGTTCCTTCAAATATAAAGCTACTTCTTCCATCATGACTCAGTTTGTATAGGTGGAAGATCAACAATTTTTTCCTTATATTAATAACAGCTAGATTTTTTATTATAGAATACCTACCCTTTTTTCGTTTGAAGGATATATACACGAGTAGATATTACTTTCTCTTATGGTAGGTTCTCGTATAATAATAGGCAAAGTACAGATTTTGTATAAGGTGAAAAATTTATTTAAATTATAAAAAATGAATATAAATACATATACATATATATTAAAATATGTACACCTAGTTAAAAAAAATTATATTTTCAATTCATATTATGACAGGAAACTTTTACATAAAATCTTAGAAATATTTGAATGTTTCAAACATTCTCTCATATTCAATAACTAAGTTCTCCTTTCACAAACAAAAAATTTACTCAATTAA
The DNA here is from genome assembly GCA_038502775.1 of Hippodamia convergens. NCBI lineage: Eukaryota > Metazoa > Arthropoda > Insecta > Coleoptera > Coccinellidae > Hippodamia > Hippodamia convergens. The sequence goes on from JAVSIQ010000205.1 coordinate 78,362, forward strand.
CAGTTTTACTGTCCCTTAAACAGTACAATTTTGTTATTTTAGTGCCTAATACTAGTTGACTTGTCAACCTTATACTTGAAGACAAAAATCATTCTTATATTGTAATATTTCTTTATTATGCTTTTGATCAATAATAATCGATGATTATCCAAAAAACACTGATCAAAATTGTGATCAATTAAAAATGAAGAGATGTTTGATGAACAAATTCATTAAATATCATATTATTAATAGTTGTAATTGTAACACAGTTTTCTCGCTTCATGATTTTTTCGGTCTCTAAGCAAATTTTGATGACATCCTCTGAAGGGTATTGGAGTCCCTTTTTATTCTTCAAATCTTTAAATGAATATAAAAAGGAATCTCTAGTATCAGACATCAAATCTACTTAAACCGACCCTGTACATTGTTGGTATTAACCTATGAAATGTAATTCCTAATAATTTCTTCTTATCTACGCCATCCCGGCTACAGCAACTTCGCACAGCACAAGAAACCATTTTGTTCAATTAGTTCAACGAAGATTGTCCTTCAAATATAAATAATTTTCACAAAACTCACAACCGAACACGAAACATCAGGGTTAACGACCGCTTGACAAATGTGTCGTACCAATGTGGCGGACCTGGTCCCGTTTTAGTCACGAAATCGCATCTCCCCTTATACTATCTCTATGCGTTTGCCTCATATTAATTCTGAAAAGCTATGTAACGATCTTTAGGTTAATCTGCCACGCTGTAATTTTATCTTCCTAGTCAGAAAATGCAAAATCGAAACTAGTTAACAACTCACATTCAGTTCTATTGGAGTAACCAACTGCTGAAAATGTTTTCCTACAAGGGTACGCTTTGAACTTATGAGTTATCAAGAGAAGAACACAATGGAACAAAAATACCCTAATATGAATTGGAAGAAAATTCTCTAATAGTATATTCTAAAACAAGTTGCAGAATGAGCTGCTATTCCAACACGAATGCGTGTTGGAATTGCCTCCTGCAACGAGTATTAGACGGTATTTTCTCTATTTCAGTCAATTTTTGTGAAATACTCTCGAAATTCAAATGAAAATTCAGATTAGTGACTTTTGTTTTGTATCTTGGCAGTTGGTGTGACATACGAAATTTGACAGATCACGGAATTTGAATTGATTTGATTCGAAACTTGATTCGATCGGAGGTCAGTACTGACAACCATAAAACGAAAAATATAGCTGAAAACAATGCTGTAATGAGTTTCATTACAGCACTACTTTTAGTACTGTTATAAACTCATTACGATACTGAAATAGAGAAAAATGTATTAATGAAATTTGGCCAGTAAACAGCAAGACGTTCAATCATAGAGTCGTATCAGAACCGAACTGAAGTAATGTGAAACTAGAGAGGAGGCATGGAGTTGGCTAAGAAGAAAATGAATGAAAAAGTTCTCAATTGACATTACCGAAAGCAATCACTTGGAATTGATGTCCGACGCACCGAAAAGAAAAAAGGGGAAAAAACATGGGTAAGGCAGGCCTCGTCCACTACAATATGAATCGACTGAAAAACACACCAAGAGGTTTCGAGGAAATTCTCCGGACTGAAAAATACTATCATTCAAAGAAGAAAGAATGAACTTTTCTAACGAGAAATCTTCTGCTTCTGACCTTCGACCATCCGAGACGTGTACCTACCTATATTTCGTGTTTTCGATTACTGTGAAATTATATTTTATTTTTGTTAAAACTGTACAGGGTATCCCAAATTGCTTGATTTTGACTGTTTTACGTACTTCTGGAACAAATAGTTGAAAACTTCGAAAGGTGTCTAGGGCTCGATTTTCGTGAAAACACCATTAGTGAAAACCATTTCACGATATCTTTTCAATTTTGAAAAATTATCGTTTTCGAAAATGTGCCATAACTTTTTTATTTCCGAAAATATCTGAAAACGATTTAAACTTCCTAGAAGCGCTTTTCCACAGGAAATAAGAAACTATATTCAATTTCTCTTGCTTGTTTTTCAATTTTTTTATTTTGAATATGAACGCATTTTTTGTCGTCTTATCACAAGAAAAAATTTAAGATAAAAAAAATTCAAAATAATATCTTATCTTCCAGTGAAAAAGTGCTTCTCGAAAGTTTTTATCTTTTTCAGATATTTTCGAAAATGAAAAAGATATGGCATATCAAAATTTTGTTATATCTTCAAAACAAAAGAAGATATCGTGAAACGGTTTTCACTACTGGTGTTTTCACAGAAATCGAGACCAAGACTCCTCTCAACGGTTTTACCTATCTAATCTAGATGTACCAGAAACAACCAAAATCAAGCAATTTGGGATATCCTGTACATGTATCTTACTCTGAATGAAGGATTTTATTAAAAAAATTAATCAATAGTGACATCAACCCTCGTTTTTCAAATGGGAAAACCCATTTTTTATTGCATATTAAATAGATTCTCCATTGAATTCTGAGTCTATTTGATTCTAAAAGTTTGTCTGTTGAAATACAGACAACTTCGAGGTTTTTTCATTGAAAATTCTCATTTTTGAGAATCTCCGAGAAAAAAGGCTGATGCTTCCTTTCCGATAGCGTGATTTTCCGAATATGACACAGGAGGTCACAAATTCTCCGACAAAGTAAGAAGTGAGGATACTTCCAAAAATAGTTTTTTTTTAATTGGAACTCCATTTTTATTTTATTTATTTATTTATTTAACTCTGCGAATTTACAGGTGAACGGGAAAACCCCTTTAATACAAAATATAATCATAAACAAAATACTATTTCTAAAATATCATATTACTTCGTTACAGGCAGTTGTACACTGCATGAGGTACAATAATGTGACATCATAACCACAATTACAATGTTAAACTAAAAAATCTCAGATTAAAACACTACCGCAAACTTCTCAATCCCTTCAGCACCTGGGATTTGAACACTGATAAGGAGACCGAAAAAAAGTCCAAAGTTTTTAACTGAGAATTCACTACTCTCTCAGCACGCTCCGGAAACACATTTGAAAGGTAATTAGTCCTATGTGTAGCGAGTCGAAACAAAAAAGTATTCCTAGTGGCTCTATTGGGAACATTAAAATTAATCATATTGAGTAACTCAGGACTATCAATCATACCATTCAATAACTTGAACAAAAAACACAAGTCACACAATGTGCGGCGATCTTCTAGTTTATCTAGACGGAAGAAAACACGAACCTCTCTGCGACCACCACTCACGCTGCTACCAGATCTGTAATCCAAAATTCGCAAAAACTTATTCTGGACTCTTTCGATAAAATCAATATGGCAACAATAGGTAGGAGTCCAGACACATGAACCATATTCTAAGCCGGACCTCACAAGCGAACAGAACAGCAACCTAAATGTTTCAGGCGAGAACCCGTATGAGTTACGGCAGACAAAACCCAACGTACGATATGCCCTGGAAGTGATACCTTGGATGTGCTCTCTGAAATCAAGTTGTTTATCTAATTTCAAACCCAGGTCATCAACCGAGCCAACCCGATCAAGAACCAATCCATTGATGTTGTAATGAAAGGCAACAGGTCTCCTACAACGATGAAAAGTGATGGTCTTACACTTTGACACATTAAGAGCCAAGCAGTTGAGTTCAGTCCAATTGAAAAACATCTCCAACTGATCCTGCAACCGGAAGCAGTCTCCCAAATCTCGAATCGGACAGTACATCTTCATGTCGTCTGCGAATAATAAAAATTCACCTGGCACAGCTTGACCCAAGTCATTTATGAATAGGTTGAACAATAACGGTCCAAGATGAGACCCTTGAGGCACCCCAGAAAACACTCCGAATTCTCTAGAATAGAACTCACCATACTTTACCATTTGGGTCCGCCCGTAGAGGAACTGGCGAAACCACATCAACAGAGATCCAGAAATTCCTAAAGCAGCGATTTTAGCCATCAGCAAGTTCAAATTTACTCTGTCAAAGGCTTTAGAGAAGTCCGTATATATTGAATCAACCTGCATCCCAGCCTCGAACGACTTTAATATATTATTTGTGTACACCTTGAGATTCGTAGTAGTTGATCGCCTCCGTCGGAAACCATGTTGCTGATCAATGAAAACAGATCCACAATTCCAGGAAAGAAAGTCATACATTAGGTTATCCAGCAGTTTAGGAATGGCAGATTGAATCGCCACACCCCGATAGTTTTCGATACTCGACCTCGCACCAGACTTAAAAATGGGAACAATAAAACTCCTCCTCCAAAGAAAGGGGAATCTACCCAGCAGTAAGGAGTCATTGAACAACTTACAAATGGGTACCGATAACGTGTTAACACACTTCTTTAAAATGAAGTTTGGTATGCCATCAGGGCCACTGGACTTTTTGGGCTTAATCTTACATATAATTTCATATATTTCACTAACATTGAATTGACATACACTCAAGTTTACATCATGATCACAGGTAAAATTGGGCGGAACAATAAGATCCTCACAAAAAACTTCACTAAAAAAGTCAGCAAAGAGCTCAACCACAGCAGGCCCTTCAGAAGCCTGAGTTCCACGAAAATCCATATTCGCAGGCAATTCAGTCATTTTCCTTCTGGAGTTGAAGTAGGACCAAAAAGATTGTGGATCGTTATAAATGCCGCTTTCGATGTTGAGCAAGTAGGAACGATATAAAGTTTTTCCAAGCGTCTTACATTGTCTCCTTAAACTACCGAAATTTTGGTAATCATCGGGATCCTTGGATACAACATACCTCTTGTGGGCTCTTCTTTTGGCGTTGACAAGTCCAATAAGTTCACCATTGAACCAACATGGGTAACTGGAGTCTTTTACGCGTTTCATGGGAACAAAGCGATAGAGTCCTTCGTACAAATAATTATAAAATTCAGACACTGATTGATTGATATCAAAGACCTTTTATCCTAAGGAGACGCAACATCCCCGTTCTAGGACCCGATTTGTTGTTATGCCGACTTTCATATCGTTTGGATAAGGATGCATATATCACAGTTAGCGAGTGCGACGAAGATGAATAAATTTCTCAGATAACTGTCGGCAACGCTGCAAGAAATTATTCGAATCAACATGCATGGGCGTGCGATATTTAATTTCCTTTTATATTTATGGAATGAAATTACATATTTCAGAAAGGTTCGAATATTGATACCTACATAAAAATTCATTACCTCAAATTTTCTGGATTTCGGAATAATATCAATAATAATAAACTTTATTTCCTTATAAAACTGTAGCATAAATGGATACACTGTCGAATAAAACAAAATATAAATATTCCAGTAAGGAATTTTTGAATGGTATTATGGTTCCATCTTGAAAACTTTCTTTGTACAATGATAAGGTTCATTCACCTCTTCATTCTGTTGAGATATTGTTGAAATATTTGGAACAACCATTTTCTGGTCTGTTCTGTTAGGGTCAATCTGTGCGTAGGAAACTCCAATTGTGTATTTTCCTGAAAACTTAATATGGGTTTTCTCTCCCAGTCTCTGAAATAAGAAAGAATTAGAAAATTTTTTTTAATAAGATAAGAAAGGCCCATGCGTAAAAATTTGAGCACTAATTTGTCAGGGGCCAAAACTTTACGAGAAGAAATTGTTGCCTAACAATGAACAGAAAGAAAATGAAAACACTTTGAAATCTTAAGCGTAACGTTTCAGAGTCTAAATCAGTTATTGTTGTAGAAACAATTCTACAAAGTTGCATGAAAATCAGTTATTGTCTGACGAAGCAGTCTGATTTAGACTCCGAAACGTTACGCTTAAGATCAAAGTGTTTTCATTTTCTTTCTGTTCATTGTTAAGCAACAATTTCTTCTCATAAAGTTTTGGGCTCTGACAAATTAGTGCTCAAATTTTAACGCAGGGGCCTTTCTTATATTATTAAAAAAATTTTTCTAATTCTTTCTTGTTTCAGAGACCGGGAGAGAAAACCCATATTAAGTTTTCAGGAAAACGCAGAGACCTCCCAGAAAATATTTCAATGGATATCCAATTGTGTATTACTGGTATTATATGTATTGACTGCTTTTTCTTCAAAATATTCTGTGTTTGAACAAGAGGAGACACTCCTGAATGTGGATTGCTAGTTATATTCATTTTCATGCAGTCTTCTGTTGCTACTATTTCTATAAGGAAACGACAACATAATTTTCGGATGGAATTTTAAAATTTCAGATATTCGTAATTATTGAACTTCAATATGATTTATTCGACGGATAAATGAATTACAAATTTAAGTTCAACGAATCTGTTTTATCCATAATGATAAAACCTAATTCAAATTTAACAATTTCAAGTTTCAATTTTATAGATACCTATCCTTGAAGTAAACAAGTTCTGAAACAAATAAATATATTTCCTGAAGAAAAACTAGTTATGTAAGGTAAAAATCCTTTTAATAGTTACAAAAGTTACAAAATAATTAATTATGACATCTGATCAACAACTAGATCCCATTGGACGAAAATATATGTCCTGTAAACGTTTTTACAACATATAAAAAATCATATGTGTTTGATATTAGTAGCATAATGAGAATATTTGTAGGATAATTTCGAAACAACTATTTAGTACAATACAACGGTTCCTATTAAAATATTTACATGACAAAAAAGTACATATTTGTGGGACAATATTAGAATTACAAGGCTACGATTTTGTATAAAATGAAATAAAAATTGTAGGACTATTCTGCTAGCTGGGAGATGACAGTTTCAATAAAAAGCTGTCACGATTCGAAGTCTTGACGAACTAACAGAAAAGAAAACACCACGAAAACTAAATCATACGAAAAGTATCAGATGATATTTTCTCTATTTCAATAAAGTTTTGTGAAATACTCTCGGAATTCAAATCAAAAGTCATATTATACATCCTAGTGACTTTTGTATTGTATTGGTGTGACTTACGAAATTTGTGAGGATCGGAGGTCAGTATTGACAACTACAAAACGAAAAATATATCTGAAAACCATGCTGTAGTGAGTTCATTACAGCACTACTCCCAGTACTGTAATGAACTCATTACGATACTGAAATAGAGAAAAGATTTCAAGTTTTAATTTAAGCATTGTATACTATTATTCATTTCGGAATAGAATTAGTTTTGTATATAGTGATCGAGATCTTGCTATTCTTCTCAGGCAAATTTTTCATTGTTTTGTGGTGAATTCTTAATTTAAAGAAATTTTTTAGAATCACTCTATAGAGTACCCATCTACAGGCTCATAATCATATAAATGATTACCAAAACATTCAAAAACTGATACAGGCATAATTTCCATAGTTCCTTTTATGAGTATCGGATACAAATTCTTTTCAGCCTTGGGATTGTAAATATTTCTAGTTTAATGGAAAAACCTGAAATATTTTTCAGCCACTTTTCATATATAATAGGTCATAGTACTGGATTTCACCAGTTTACCATATGTTTTGTGTTACTGAAGAAGGGAAAGAGTAATATTACATTTCATCTAGAACCAAATTACACAGAACAGGAGTTTGTGAATTCTGTGTTTTCAAGATTAGTGCAGTAAGGGATTCTTTGGTAAATCCAGGACTACCATCAACAGATTGGTACCATTTTGATATTGTTCCCAAATGTGGCAAACTGTCATTGAACGTTTTTCTCACGTAGTTGTAAGCTTTGGGTGAATATAATGCAAATAGTCAATGCAAAAGATCTCAAGTTTATCATAGTTTTATCTCTTGGGGCCTCTCAACATTCTCTTAAATAAATCTCCAGCTGTTTTGGGGATTGAAACCTGTAAAAAATTAAAATTTTTATCAAATAGGATGAACTGAGAATTATGAATAGAAGGATTCAAGTTCAATTACTCTTGTCCTTGATAACAACAAACCCTCATCTCAAGAGAATTGATTCAGTAGATACAGTCAATTGTATTATTGCCCAAGTTGTTTCTATCAATCTGAATTATATACTATGTTGGATAAACCACTCATAGCAAGCTTGAATGAAGACCATTAGATGTAGGGTTGGTTTCACAAAACTTTGATTGCACCGTCAAATTAATTGGAGCCACAGCGATTTCGTTGAAATTTCAAAACAAGTGATTCGATTGGTTAGAATTCACGTGAGGATTTTTAATCGCATTATTAAAGTTTTGTGAAACCCACCATAATATGATAATATCATAGAAGAAAAGACATTTTTCATTTTTGAAGAATCCAAAAAAATATTCATAATAACATTCAGCCAAACAGATCACATTTGGATTGAACTTAATTGGCTGAAATTCCCTGTGGAGACTAGCCATATTCTATGAAAGAATGGGTATTATTATACATATACAGATATGACACATTCATATTGATAGAAGCAGCCTTAATGCAATCAACCAAATGTTCATCCACAACTTGTTAGCAAATCATCAATATATATAATATATCTATATCAGCACCCCAGAGGTAAAGTGTGTTAAGTCACAATATCAAAATTAGACGAAAGAGGTATATTTCAGTTCGATTATTGTTTCGAAGAATGTTTACTGCCATTATTTGGCGACTTGTTACACCTATCCTGAGTTGCAGGAACGTCCATTAAATTTAATGCTGCCTCAATTCTCCATTAAACGGAGTATCCATGGCTACCGTCTATGGATATTCCGTCTAAGGGAGAATTAAGGCGGCATTAAATTTTAATGGACGTTCCTGCAACTCAGTGCTAGAGAGTCAAAAATGTGTTCCACTAGCTATAATTCACTAATGTGAATCCAATGTTGAAGATAGTTTGTGTCTGAAAAAATGTGACTTAACACACTTTACCTCTGAGGTGTTGATATTGAAAAAAGAGTTAGTGTGAGGAAAATATAATTTACGTTTGAATATAAGAGATGAACTTTTTTCATAATACTTACCAATATTGTTTGTTCGGATTGCTCAGATAAACAAAACTTTTCAGTCAAAAATGATACCAAACTTTTCAGTGATCTTATTTGAACCTTTTGACGATTGACCTTATTTTGTAAAGTATAAATTTTGAGCTTTCAGAGAGAGCTTCCTCATCATTCAGATTTCTTGCCACTTCAAACAACCTGGAAGTAACAAGTTAATAGACAAAATACAGAAATAAGTGACTATTATTGCAATTTAGGCAAATTCAAGAAACATTCTTTGAAACAAAGATATGTAAGCAATAAAAACTTTTAAGAAAACATTCATTTCGCCATATGTACTCACTTTGTTTCTGTAGTTGGGCTGTTATGAGTTACTTCTTGTTTGGATAGTGTGTCTGAACTGAAAAATATGTTGGAATTGTAAATAATCATGATAAATTAATTAAATTATATATATATTTAAAATTAAACAAATCTATATACCATCACTGAGTGCCGGTCTTATAAATGTGTCAACCAAAAATTGAAATCAAATCTCAGTTTGGAGACTGCTGTTTTTAATGGCAAAACTGGCCCTCATATGGGATTGAATTTCATTTTTCTGCTGACAAGATTATAAGAGTTTCAAGTTTCTATGGATAAATTTCCCAATAATTAAAGAAAATTTACCTTCTGGATGGAATCTCGAATGCTGTATGAATAGGTAATGGAAATACCATATCTTTCTTTTTTCGGTATTAGATGGTTATCTGAAATAAATATGCAGTATTTATAGAAAAATATAAGCTACTTCCAAATGTACTTGTTACGAAGTTACCACAAGACCATAAACTTGAAATTTACAATAATAATTCTACCTACGCCACTGGAATATTAGCATAGGTTTTACTTACTTATGAAAAGATAATTCCGGATGGGAAATCACTGTTTTCTTACAAATTTCACAATGATGAACCATGATTAACACACAAACTATGTCCAATTTTTTTCTAACTTCCTTAAACTGGCCTAAACTCCTCAAATAACAAATTTAATATCCAGAGAGCTTTGAGATAACACTAGGCAACAATGGGAGCGAACTGTCTGACCACGTGAAAGAATTCAACTAGGGTGAAATTCTCCCTGCATAAAAAACGAACAGTGTTGCCCTATCGCCACAAGAACTATAGAATTACGGCAAGGACGCTCACATGCAGCCGATGTTTCGCATTGAAATATCTTCCTAAAAGAGTAATCTGGCAACAGTACCGTCTCTAGTGGACCAAACAAGAGTCCATTAGACCAGTTGAATAGTGAACTAGATATTCTTGGGATCACTTCAAAATGTAAATAATAGGGTCTCTTATGATAAGTCTATGATTGATATCCTCTCCATCGTAGTCCCAGTCACATGAAGCCAAGTAGTTGTTAAGTCCAATATAGTCACCTCTATCATAATCGAATCTCCACCTGTAATGTTTGGCACCCAAACCGGAAGCCTTACCTAAGGCCACAGAGAACTGTTGTCCCAAGTGGTGCATTGTACCAGTCTGCAATGGATCAGTTGCCACTACCACCTCCACCGAAAAATCGTTCGTGAACACCAGATCAAGATATCTTTCGCGCTCGTTCGGCACTCGACTGACCTGTACCAAGTTGGCAAAGCTCATGGACTCCTGAAGGACAGCATATTTGTCGTTTCCCGTACTCAGTAGAAATTGATCATCATTCCAGAAGGCACTGGGTATATTATAGTCACCGCATACATAGAGTTTAGTTTCAGGATGTAATAATGAAATCTCCTCTATCGCCAAACCATGAGAAAAATAGTCAACTTCACTAGAATCTGGCGGCAAGTACACACCACCCACTATAAATTTAACACCAGTACCCACCAAAACAAATAATTGTTCCACACTATTATTCTGAAGAGGTATGATGCTTGAACCCAACCCTGATCTGACCATGATTGCCACCCCACCACCTCTAGACTTTAAACTGGTACTACTATTTCTATCCGCTCTGTAAATATTATACTCGGCAGGACATACTTCAGTGTCAAGAACATCACCACTGAGCCAGGTTTCGGACAGAACTATGATATCGTAAATGGATTGCTGTAGTAAAAAATATACACTGCTCAACTTAGATCGCATACCACCCATATTCTGATAATATACCTGTAGTGATTTTTTAGGATGTCGTTTTAGTTTTTTGAATTTTCAGTGATAACCCTTGGAGTACCTCTGATGTATCTTATTGTACAATTAGCTTCCCCCTTATCCCTACGTCTTGACAGCTCATCACGAACAGACTTCATATGCTCTCGCTGCATCTCTGTTCTATCAGATTTGATAGAGATTCCCATATTCATAGACCCCACAATAGATGAAGATTTCTTGAGCACTTTGGTAGCCACGGAGGAGGATGAAAAGATAACCTTCGTGGGTCTCCTCTTTGCACCCCTCTTGCCCAGCCGGACGACTTTCACAATACTATCAGCCGAAACTCCGGCATATTCGACAATCTTAGTAACTGCGCTCAAATCAAACGATATACGCTCGTCAAGTGATTGGCTGCCAGATTCTTCCAAATCAAATATTATAATATTACTAGCTCTAGACTGTCTTTCATTAATTTCGGTGATCAGTTCCTCATTACATGCGTTTTTGTTAACTTTTAGCGTAGCAATTTCGGTCTCCAATTCTCCAATCCGAGATCTGAGCAATTTATTCTCTTCAATAATCACATCAAATTTTTTCAATAATATTGAGTGTTGGCTTTCAATATTTGTAAGTTTATTCATAATATCTTCGAGAGAAATGGAGGTTTTAGATTTTTTGGCTATCATTACATTATTAACGGACACAGAGTCACAACTGTTGCAGAACCACTCAACCGATCCATCACGTACCCTCGAAAGGAGAGAATCATCAACAGATATACAGTTTCTGTGGAACCAGGCCTCACAATCACTGCATTGTATCTTAATTCCCCTCCTTCCTAGCTTTTCATTACAAGATTTACACACGTAAGACATAATTATGAATATATGAAACTTGAATATGAACGTATAAAATAATTCGAAAATTTTGTTCTGACGTCCTATTTTAAAAATATATATGTGAGGAGAGGGTATCAGGTAGACTCTTCACTCTCGTGGGCCTATACGAGAGACTCTGACAGAGCAGTAGGGCCACGGATACAGAGGAAAACGAGGACTCGGGGATAACAATGATAAGGATTATACGAGCATATAATGCGACGTCTACGAACAGGAAAAATAAATCTGTGGCTCCTTAATCAAGCATATGCAGCGGACTAACAAAACGCGATATGCGCGGAAATGTTGACCCTCCAGGGCGGGGACTGGAAATCAACTCGGACTGCCGGCGCAATTCGAACGCACGACGAAGAAATTTGCGATATTCACCTTTAAGAAAGTAAACAAAGTAAAGGCAGAATAAAAAAGTACTATCCGAATCTTGAGAAATTCTTCGAAAAATGAAAAACTTCTTACGTGTCTATAACAAAATACACCTCAAGAAAGACTTTCCAAAGTCTGCACAGAAAATTCTACCCAATTCCCAAGAAAACTCGAAATTAACTTCTCAACCAGGGATATGCGTGCGCTATCAACACATTAACAACAACTCATTTTTCGAAGCATTTTAAAAATCTTCGTCAAAAAATAATAGGAGCATACGTCGAAGACTTTTATCGCAAAATTAATGTTTTTCGAGATATTCAGGACAAACGATTTTGTTTTTAATTTTTAATCTCATTCCGAATGTTTTTTTTCAATGGAAAATAATTAGCGGGGAAGTGATATTTTTGAAAATCTCTGTTATCGAAAAAATATTTTCTATAGTTCAGACGTGTTAAGTTCTTGAATTATCATCTGTAATGCGAGAGCAACAATTAGTTTAAAGTTCTCAATTTGAGTATTAGTGAAGTCAATGTAAAAAACTCTCAGGAATGCAGAAAAAATAATTTGTAATCATTTTTAATGCTTTGAAAGAATAATCAACAGAACATGTAACAATTTCATTACTGAAAATTCAAATTTCTCTACCATGACGAAAAAGAAGTTCTCCAGAATTAAGAATTTGCGGAAATTATCCTAAACTTAAAAAAAAAGAAATACTGAACTCTTCTGAACTATTAGAAAATATTTTCTGGATAACAGAGATTTCCAGAAATTTCACTTGACCGCTAATTATTTCCCAGTTAAAAAACACATTATAATGAGATTGAAAATTGAAGACAAAACCGTTTTTCCTGAATATCTCGAAAAATATTCATTTTGGGATGAAAACTCTTGGACGTATGGTCCTATTTTTTGAAGAAGATTTCGAAAATGCTTCGAGAAAATGAGGTTCCAATTTGAAAAAAAAGATTTTCTGATGTTTCATCACTTCTAACTTTGACAAAGAATTTGTGACCTCCTGTATCCTATTCTGATAATCACGCTATCGGAAAAGAAGCATCAGCCTTTCTTCTCGGAGATTCTCGAAAATGAGAATTTTTCTCGGGAAAATTCAAACTTTTGAACTCAAAATTCAATGGAGCATCTATTTATGCAATGAAAAATGGGTCTCCCCATTTGAAAAATGAAAGTTGTTGTCACTTCCGGAAAATCCGGAGGTCCTAGAACCTTCAAAACATAAACGAGAAGTCGTCTTCCTTTAGAATTTCAATCCTGAATCTTGTGTCTTTCCTAAAAATAATCTAGAGCCATATTCGTGAATAACCCTGTATAAAATACGATAGGATATTTAATGTATCGATACTTTCAATGCGATTCGATTTCAGTATCGATACTATTTATTCTGATACATTAAGATCCAGATAACCGCCTAACACAAATTTTTCATTCAAAACCAACCAAAGATAGTCAAATTCTCATTTCAACTCGAAAATAAATAAATTTCAATAATATGTGTATTATTTTTTTTACAAACCGTTTGTCTATCTGATGACAAAAAATTCGAGACCATCTGTGGCTCAAAATTCGAAAAATAATCTACATTTGGTCAAAAAGATAACGCGCTCCGTCACTGAGGAAAAACGTGCAAACTCAATGCGTGCTATTAATTCCAATATTCAAGGTTGAAAGAGTAAATTTTCGATCAGAGGCTTCGAAGTCATGTACAACACTTCAAATGCACATTAAAAAATGAACGATTCATTAATACCCAATAAAAACATCTTTAAAAAATATAAACGAAATTAATTCTTTCAAAACGATGATAGGTAATTATCTCATCAAATTTAATTCCTACGGAACACATAAAATTTTAAAAATTCCTCTTTCATTCGAGAACAAATTGATTCAACATAAATTAATACGTTTTATCATCAAACCCTCTGCCAACCAACAGAATATTATGAGAAGCCTAGTATCACTATGAAAATAATGAGTGGGTTCGTCAAAATTATCGCATGAATATTCGAAATTGAGGATTAAACCCCAAATCTCTATTAATTAAGTTCAAACACCGCGTTTCTTGTCCTGACTCGTTCCATAATATGTTATTTATTAGTTCAATGTTTGCGACAGCACCAACAAAAAAATATTCGTTTCTGCTCATCTATTTATTGCCCCCAATAAAGTTTCAGAATTGGGCGGCATCATAACAAGAAATAATATCCAGCATACAGGAATGAAAAATTAAAAACTGGGATGAAACAACCAAGGGGATCGCGTATGTTTTTTCACAAGAAATAAGAAAGTTGATACCATTTGCGGTGCAAGCGGAAGTCATTGATATTTAAAACCAAATCATATATGAAGAACTCCTTGGCTCATACACTCACCCAAAGAGTGGAAGTGATCGAATTATTAATTCTTCATGAATTTCCGATGGCCACTCCCGGTGGGACACCTGTATATGATTCCTTCAATTGGGCGGGAACCACCCTACCGGTTGTACTGTGGAACTGAATGTTAGGTTTATAATATACTAGCTGACCCGGCAGACTTTGTACCGCCTCAAAAAAAGCAACTTTAATTTTATAATAAACTATTATGGTATGATATATTGAAAGTGGACATAAAATTGTCCTGTATAGTATGTGTTGCGCCAAACGTTGTCGTCTCTGGAAACAGCTGTTCAATTTTTGAATGTTGGCCAAGAACTGTTTAAAATCATTTACTATCCCAGAAACTGAAGAGCGAAAGGGATCTGGTAGTGGAGTGGCAATTGGCAATTAGATAAGCTAGCTGACCCGGTAAACATTGTTCCGCCTTAAAGATGAATAAAGTTGTTTTTTTTCAAAGGAAATATATTAGGTGAAATACAAAAAAATACAAAAGTACAAAATATACAAAAAATTTAATTGCAATGAAATAGGTATGTACAGGGTGATTGTTTATATATTACACAATAGCTATCTCAGTTAATATTGGTAGTACACAGAAGTTCAAATAGGCAAATTTGCAGTATATTTTGTGGGCATTCAGAATTCAGTACTAAGAATTGCATTAAGGCACCCTTAACCTAAAAATTCTATGTGAATTGTTGTTTTTCAACTGGCACACCCTGTATTTTATTTTCCTAATCAGTAGAGCTCTTTCTTCTGATTTAAAATATTTATATATACTTTATTAAGGTTTTTTTCGACAGTTTCTGAAAATTAGTGTTTTTTTTTGTCTAAATCTAAGGAAGCTGTAGAATGCCACCCGAGAATGCTGTGATTTATTTATATCGAAGTTCCATTCTATGGTCACCTGATAGTCCCTTCTTAACATCATTGGACACTTTTTTATGGGGATATTTGAAACATAAAATGCACGTCCTCAAAATATTGAAGAAATTAAATTCAGAATAGAAGAAGAAATTGAGAACCTCAATATATTCCATAAATGTTAAGGAAAATCTTCAAAAACTTTAAAAAAAAGATATCGACTCTGTCTAGAAGTAAATAAAGGTCATTTGAATCCCTAATTGAACTTTCAGTTAATAAATAAATAATATAAATATCAGGTGTTATTGTCCACGGTTCCTTTGATATAAAAAAATCGCATCGTTCTCGTGTGGCATTCCACAACTGCCTTTGATTTAGAAGAAAATATCTATATTTATAGAAAACTGCCAGAGATACTCTCAATAAAATGTATATATCTGAAATCAGAAGAAAGAGCTCTACCGCTGTTAACCGGAGCGACATCTATTGGCGTTATTCGCAAGACAGAAAATTATTTCCTATTTTTTTTCAATTTTATCAAATTTTTCAGGGTTTTATGGTATTTTATGTTAACCTCGCCGTAGAAGAATCCAAAAAAAAAACTTTCATAAAAAACAGTTCATCCAATCTTGAGTTATAAATGGTGTAACCAACAATATGACCGACTGAGTTTTATATATTAAGATGTAGAAGGATTCAATATTTATTTATTTATTACCAAAAAACAAGTTATAAATGTTACAACATAGCATTGCAGCTCAGAGAGGTGATCGCGAGTTATCATCGGTTTATGAGCTCGGACAGAAAGTCATGAAGAGGCTCAGGCGACACCAGTGCTTCGTTTCTTTCTATTTCTTTTTTATATTTATGCAGAGGCGCCCGCAGAATTCGTTCTTAGGTGGGAGGAGTAAAAAGAAATTATAAAATTTTCTACTTCAACATTTTTTAACGTCAACAACATAAGGTCATGTGTATAAAATGAAACGGCAACCGTTTTCGAAATAAATAACATTCCAGTAAAAAGTATTAACAGTAAAATAATAGTATATTCTGAAACAAGTTGCAGAATGAGCTACTAGACGGTATTTTCTCTATTTCAGTCAAGATTTGTGAAATACTCTCGAAATTCAATTAAAAATTCAGATCAGTGACTTTCGTATTGGATCTTGGCAGTTGGTGTGACTCACGAAGTTTGACAGATTACGGGCGCCTATATTTAAAATTTTTAGCTCATTAGGAAGTAAGTTGAAGACACCAATAATTGCTCTCACCAGACTACTTTTAACACTGACTGTCTTGAATCTTATATAGGCAATTGAATACTTTTATTTCTAGTGATGCTTTCGATTGGTAAATCCAATTTTTAGTTCATCATAATATTTCAGTGACTCAAGTGAAAAAAACTGTTATATTGTCAAAGAACTGTTTTGAACAATCCGATTTATCAACTACCTTCTAAACAGGGCCGATATTAGCGTGTTGGTCGCCTGCGTGCAGAATCCTCATCTACCGCCCCAATTGTTAGAAGAAATCACATTCAAGGAGAAGTATAACCCCCTTACTTATGCCGTGGATATTTGGCTGAGACACCCTCCGACGTCTGCTTTAAAAATTTTTATGTTATATTATTACACAATAAGTACAGGTCTTCCTAAATTCATGCGACAAAATTCATGAGGTGAATGCTCTCATGAAATTAACCCAAATAGACCTACCGTTCCGTATAAAGAACACCTATCTGAAAGTTTTCTATTCATGCTCAAAATAAATAAACAAAGAAGGCGTCAATATAAACACATGAATTAATGCTTTCTTCAACACTGAATATAACCTACAAAGTGTTTCCGTATTCAAATTCACTTTAAACCCATGTTAACTTCATAAATATATCAATTGTTGCAATACCTCATTTTGTCCGGTGGTGTATTTTTTCATATGTATTTATTTCATCGCGTTTGCGAATAAAATAATTATATTCATGGTCGGATGAATAATATTAGAGGCGAATTCATCTTCTCCATTATTTCAAATCCTGATTTTTGCTACGTAAATGAAGGCGTTCTTTTAACGGAACGGTAGGATTATCACCTACCATATTACCTGAATATATTGTTATAACTATTGGAAAAATAATCTGACTCTGCATGAGATACTACATCATGCAGATAATCTGGATATGATTTCAGAATCACCTGATAGCAAAATTTTCTTCTGCACATAATTCAATAGTTTTCTGTAAGTGAAATAACAATAATGTTGCTTATGCGCCTACTAATTTCTCATTCGTATTTCCATACACCAAACAAAGTAATAATATATTCACCTTGAGAAAAAAATATCATTGACCAACCAAAACTCATGCAACATTATAATATATGGGGGCGTTGACTGATCCCGCAAAAACATGTGTTAGAATCGTATTTCGACAAGGACAAAAATTGTATTTCCCAAGTCTTGCACACTGCTTTGACATGGTTGTTCAAAACGCAGAAATGGTAACAAACTAGACTAGCTATCATCGCAACAAGATTGCTGGAAACTAATAGAAAAACAACAAAAACAGGACCATCTAAACAATCAAAGAGTTAACACCAATCTTCAGGATAGGTCAGAGTAGACCACCTGATTGTTTACCAGAATAAAATAAAAAAAATTGTGAAGTGTGGCATGAAAACTAATATTTTATAAGTATTATTAATTAGGTGTTCAACTGTTTCCTCTGATTCACCACATTCACAATTAGGACTATCAACTGAATTCCACTTGAAAAGCATACTATTGGTACGACCAATTGACTTATCTAAAATTGAATTGACGGTTCCTGAAATTGAAGTGACTAATCTGAAATACAATTGACGGTTTATGAATTACATTTGGAAATGGTGTAGTATGGTTGAATTTTTAATGTTTATTTTATTCATATACTAGCTGTACCGGCAGACTTCGTACTGCCTCAATTGATGAATAAAAAAGCATGATTGATGAATATTATGTTTTATCGTGAATTAAATTTCTGAACGCAAACATAATATTTGAAATTTGACAACCAACAAATAGGTCGTTTCTTTATGTCGATCGATACCCGCGCACATGCGATTTTCTGTCGCGCGATCCTTTAGTCGCAAAAATGAAACAGATGCATTTAAATGGGAATGCACGCACATGCGGATAAATAATCGCCGCGACTAAACAGTCGCATTTTTGAAGCCACGCGATTGTCCCAAATCAGAATGAGTCAAACTTGCGACAATTCAATCGCAAATTTTTTCGAATTTACGTTTTTTTCAAACCTTTGTAAATAATAAGGGATTTGAATCAATATCAAAATTTTCTCGGGTTGTTGCGCGCGAGGCCCCCCCAAGAGCGAGGCCCCGGGCGAGTGCCCCGTGCGCCACCCCCAAAAGCCGCCACTGATCGAAGCCGATAGTGACATAGATAACCGAACATGATGTTAATCGAATTATTAGTTAATTATTTATCATCAATTGATTACATTAGTGTTTTGTTCTCATACTCGAAGAAATTATTGAAATCGAGAAATAGATGTAACGACGTTATAAGTAATGCAAATCAATTTTAATACATTGATGTTTAATTATCGAATTCCCTGGAATTCCACGAATAAGTCAAGACGAAAATTAGCAAAATTGGTCCGGCCGTTTTCAAGTTTTAGCGTACCTAACGCACAGCAATTCATTTTTATGGATACAGATGTACGATGTAATTTCGAGTTGAAATTTTAAATATAAATGTTTTTTTTTATTGAATTCATTGTGGAATGCTATCTGTTGAAGAGTATAATAGAGATGTTCGACTATTGTTCTCTTGGAAATTGGTTAAAGTAATTTTATCAAAAAACTGTCTTATATAAATTACCATGGTTTCAACTAAATTATTTATTTTCCATAAAAATTTCAAATCAATATTTTATTTTAATCCCCTCCTCTAGGGTTTCCTTCTTGCTCTCATTCCTGTTCCTTTATTTTCCATTCGTCTCTTCTCTTTCAATAACTGTTTCGTTTTTCTCCCTTTTTCCCCCCTTCCTCCTCTTCCCTTCTTGGACCATCCTGGAAATGAAAATAAATGCAAATCATTTTATAAGACTGGGAAATAAACATCATAATATCCTTTCCTATTCCATTGAATTGTGATAATGTTCTGTCAAAGAACTTCGTTTGAAAATGTAGAATCATCGCCCAATATTGTCGAGTTCGTTTCATTCTTTAATGCAAAGAATAATAATAAATTACTTACTTGTTCGACCGCCTCCACAATGTCCACTTCTTTTAGGGCCTTCAGGGCAAGCTGCGTCGGGACGCCCACAACGGTGTGGCTCTTTCGCCTTATTACCAAGTCCTGTAAAATGGAAATCATAATGAAAATGTGTCACTATACCGCTCGTTTATGACAGAATCTTTCTTTACAATCGAATGAATGAATGGAGATAGTTTTTGGTGGAAATAATTGTACAAAATAAAAGAAACTTACTCTATTTTCCGACATTTTTCCCTTTTCGTTATCTGTGAAAAAAAAAACATTTAATGAGTGAAAATTGTTTTCAGTGAAAATCACGAAAATCTGAAGTGAAGTCAGTTGTGAAGAATGAGAATATGTTTTTATAACAGAACGTTCTTAGTTTTTGATAGATGAAAGTAAAAAATCAATGAATAACGGATATCATATCAATGAGACAAAATTCAGGAGGTGCATAGTCGTATGAAATTAAAATGGATCTTTTCTATTGTAAAATCTTTTCAGTTCACCCCTACCCGAGATTTGACCTTCAAAATGTGGTCACTTAAATGCAGTTTAAATTTTTTTTGAAAAATTGCTATAAAGGTAACACTTAAAATTCTATAATTATCGTGAACACGCAAATCTTTCCAATGTTCCTTTGACATTTACGTGACTGAAATATCCTACTTAACTTATCTCATATCGAAAAATTTTCTCGAGATGAAGTTTTGTAAAATAAAGTAATAAATTAATAATAATATTGAAAGAGTCTTCCAGGTTTATTGGTCGTGGTCCATTAAGAATGATTTCACCTAACGTTCCGCCTACAACTTCGGTAGGCATCTTCAGAGGATTCTTGGTCTAAGATTGTACCTCGAACGCTGAATTTCTGACACTGATGAAATTACCGAGACTATTCAAAAATGGATTATGCAATAAAATATATCGATTGAAATATGGGAATATTGATAAAGAATCCATTCGTATTTATTTTATTCATTTATCCAGGGTGTTTCGAAAAAAAATGATCCCATCTCTAGGATAGATAGAAAACTGGAAAATAATAGGGGTTTTTTCAATAAACAAATTTCGTAACGCCATCCGTATTCAAGATACAGGGCGAAGAAGAAAAATATATACACATTTTATTACGATTTTGCCGAAACTACTGGAAACCTTGTAACGAAATTTTATAAGACTATTAACCAAAAGAGAAAAAAAGACACACTTATTAAAATTATTATATTCTGTGACGATCGATTTCAGTCATGGACTATTAATAAAAACTAGACCGAGTATGTTTACGTTTTGCTGGGAAAGAACATTGAAATCGTTTATTTGCGATGTTGCCACTTGTATGCGACGTTCAGCAATATCGAATTTGTTTTAAAACCAGAATATTCAAAAACAGTCTAAAAATTGGACGAAAAATTGCCAAGACGCAGATCGAATCGTATAGGTAAAATCTTATTATGTCAAATGTGATAAATTAAAAATTTGCCATCAAAAAACCATTGAATATTTTTTCCTGAAATCTTAGTCGAAAAGTGAAAACATCTGGTTATGTTTACCTGATGAATGTGTCGAAGTTTGAAATTATTTTCCAAGTATTCGTTGTAGAAAGTGTTTCGTAGTCTGAATCCTCTGATATTTATTCTCAAAAGAATCAAAAATGGTGAGACACTGTTATATTTGCAAAATAAATCCCAAAGATCTTGGAAACGAAGAAATATCGTTACATACGGAAGTATAGGTTAACTTGATGTTTGTTTTCCTATTCAGAGTCGACTCGTGCCTCGAGAAGTTCAAATTCAAAAGCTTTAATTTTTAAATTTCTTATAAATTTCTCAAAAATATCGAAGTAAAGAAAGTTTGGTTTTCTCTTCTTGATTTGGATAAAGATGAACGCTGTTGGGATATAGACAACTTCGAGGTTTGTTCATTAAAAATTCTCATTTTTGAGAATCTCCGAGAAGAAAGGCTAATGCTTCTTTTCCGATAGCGTGATTTTCAGAATATGATACAGGAGGTCACAAATTCTTTGTCGAAGTTAGAAGTGACGAAAAATCAAAAAATCGTTTTTTTTCAAATTTTCGATTTGATTTGATTTCATATAATTACTTCTTCGAATGCATATATGTATATATTTAATTTGAAAAAATGTGATGTAGCAATCATTGCATAATCCTTGGACAATCTAAGCATGAATCAAATAGAAATATTCGAAAAAAAAATAATTCAAAATTTAACTGACTTCTAAGCCCGGTCGTCCACTGCAAGCGTTTTCGAGCGTTTTATGGCTCTCGCGAAACGAGCGTATACGTGCGGCAAGTTGCTACGGAACGGATCCCAAGCAAAGTATTCCAATGCAGCTGCGTCCAGTACAGGCGACTTCGAGCGGGCGTACACGAGCGGCTACGAGCTTCGCCGCTTGATCCGCCTGAAATGGGATCTGTAGCGCGTGTACGCTCGAACGCTAGAAACGCTGGCTCTATTTACGAAGTAAAATCCTTTCCGCGTAGAGAAATTCCTATGGAATTCGTTGGACATGGATCCTCCTCAAAACTATCTTTAATGAAATTAATTTCATTTTTTCTTTTTTCAGTTGTAGATGAATTAAATGATCCCAATCATAAAGTGTTTTCATGAAAGCTGTTTTAACACTCATTTGATATCGATTGGTGTGTCTTTTTTTCTGAACACACTTGTTTCTTATATGAATGAAATTCAAGGAAATCTTGATGTCAAATTTTGTGTGATGAAAAGTCTGTGGTGCAATGCCTAAAGATGACGGTATGCCAATGATGTTTTCGTGATTTGACAACATGGCAAAAAAGAATCAAGTGGTTTCAGAAAAAAGTCACACAACAATCGATATCTAAATATATATTCAAATCAGTCAAATGAGTGGTATTATAAAAACACTTAACGGTGGGGCTCATTTAATTTCATCTACAAATGAAATAAAAAATAATTAAATTAATTTCATTAAAAGTATTCTTGAGGATAATAAATATCCAACGAATTTCATTTGAAAAATTATTTCAAATTTAGAGAGTATAATGATAATCAGGGACCAACAAGAAACCGTCAAGAATAAACAATGTCATTTAATTTGATTTCTCATGTTCATGGACTTTCAGGAAAAATTCAAAGAATTGGTTCTAAATTCAATATGAGAACCGTTTTCAAAACACGAAATGATTTAAGATCTAAACTTACAAAAACTAAATCTTCAAATCAGAAATTGTATTTACAATATTCCTTGTATTTATGGAAAATCCTATACCTACACGAGAAACATCAACACCTTTCGAAATTAGAAAATTAGAATAACATAAAATGTAGAGATATTGGTAGATCACGGTCATGTGACTTCCAATAGGCGTTCACATGATGGATTGGAATAACACGAAAAATCTAATTATGGAACCTGACAGTTATAAAAGAATGATAATCTGTTAAATTGTTCGGTGGGTGTGGATCGTATTTGGAATGATTTGTTGAAAATGGAACTCATTTTGAAATGAAGTAGCAATTTCACCATCATAGTTATTAATATTAATCTATGATCATCATGGATTGGTGAATGCCAATTAGGAAATCAATAATTCTCAATATGACGTAAAGCTCATGTTGAGAAATTGTCTGAAAAGGGAGTCTGATATAAACTCCGAAACGTTACAAAGCTTGAGAGTTCGAAGTGTTGCCCCAATGAAGTTTTATCGTTTCTCAAATACATTCAGAAATATTCTTTGCTTCTTCCCATAGGAATAGAAAAATCGCTGAGGATATTTTTCCAATTATTGATTTTGGAGATGTTTGAATTCTCCCAAGAATTTTTGGTTCTGAAAATTGGGTGCATCCAATAACGTCAGCACCTCTGTGTTTCCGTCGTGTTTTGACTAAATAACTTGACTCTAGAATGTACAAGTCCTCCGGATTCAAAGCATATTGCACTCAATGCTGAAAGAATACGAACGATGTTATTTTCGAAGACAAACTATGGTCTTTGTTGGTTATATGATTGAATGGAACGCAAGAAGCCGCAACCGTCGCCGCTGCCAGTGGACGAACCCTGCAGCCCATTGCCGCCCGTGTTGTACCAGCTACGAACGCTTGTTTCGCGTGAGCGCGTTGCCGCCTGAATACGCTTGCAGTGGACGACCGGGCTAATGAATCGGTACCTCGGCAGTTTCTGAAAAAAATGATTACATTCACCTCCCCATAACTTAAAATTTTCATTCTTTATGCGAATCGTTAACGAACAAAATGACCAATGAAACGATTCGACTACACACAAATTAATAATTCGAAAATTCAAATAACCAAATGATCGAAGCAAAAGCATAAATATAATAAAATTCCAATTCTTTCTCGCATTCATTTAAATCGCTCACCTTGTACAGCGGTTTTCTCGGCTGTGCTGGGGGCCGGTCTTGACTCAGCCGGTGCCTTATACTTTTTTTGTTGGTTTCTTCTGCGATTCCTATTACGGGCTCTCCTTTTCCGTAGGGCCTCCTCCCTTTGGATTTTATTGTATTCCTAAAATTCGAATATACAGGGTGTACCAAGTTCGATGACCTATTAAGCCTTCTGGAGAACTGGACCTATTTGAAATCTGAAATTGGGGATTATATTATTGTTCGACATTATCTACCGATCTAAAATATTTTTGGAACCTGACCACTTTCGGTTATACAGTGAGTGAAAAAAAATTTTTGAAAATTTTTTTCCTGTTTTTTTGTTTTCGAATTTGATAGAGTATGCAATTCTGAATACATTGGTACTCAAATCGTTGCATTTGTCAAAATACTTTCCAAAATATGAGAAAAAACTGAAGAAAACAGGGAGGTAAGTGTATTCGGTATTATGTTCGTTATTTTTAACCTAGATATCGTAAGCACAAACCGTTTTCACATTTCTGAAGGCGAAGAATGTGGAAATATTGTACAATTTCAGAATTTTGAAAAACCCGTCACAGGGTGTTCCAAATGTTGATTCAAAAATTGGGATCAAGATTGACCCATAACCAGTGGCGTAGCGAGGGGGGCCAAGGGGGGGCATCATGCCCCGGGCGCTACTCATACGGGAGCGCCAAATGGTGAGCAAAACAAAAAATATAAGTGGGAGTTATTGCAACTAAACAAGAAATCATACTGACATACTTTGGAATAATTGAAAACATATTTTTGTTTTCGTCACGATGGAAAAATAAAAAAATTGCCGTGAAAAAAACTGTCAAACGTGAATCTGAAACACAATGGGGCGCCAGAATATAAGCGGTTACGGATATTGTCGATGAGCTAGGGAATATAGTAGAACTATTAAAAAAACTGGCAGAAGATACCACTACAAGTGACAACAGAAGTGAAGTTAAAATTCCATTATAAAATAGACTTACTTTCAAATTCATAATTTTAGTTCATTTCTGATTTGAAATCTTAAGGAGTATCGATCGTATACAGCTCAGATTACAAGGTCCTGGATCTGGATTGAATTTTAGATAAGCGTTTCATGATCTTGAATCATTAGCGACTGAACTAGCCGAAATTCGGGACAAGCTCTGTTAAGAGGTCAATCTGTGAAGTGTGAAAACTGGGATATTCATACAACGAGTGATAAGACGCAGCAAAATACCCAGTAAATTAGTTAGAAATGTTGGTTTTTCCGCCGAAAGTGAAATTTCTCTCGTTATGAAGGGCATTCTTTATCATCTCCAATGAGAAATATGTTCACGATTAAGTGACCCTGATATCAAATTTGGATTTTCAATAGGTATTGAAAAATTTTTAACACGGATAAAATTGACAACAACCTTGAAGAAAATCGTGAAAATTTGGGTGAATTTTATATAATATTGTTTCAACGGAATAGAATTCTTCAACGAATTAGGTGATAGTAAAATGTAACTCCGCACTAGAAAAGAAATTAAATCTTGATCTGCTTTGTAATTTCTGAATTTTATAAGCTCGCATGGAGAAGATATTTTTCCAAACCTGATGAGAGTTTCACTTACTCTCTCAGCTTCAATTGCTAGCTGCAACAATCAATTAAAATTACTTCTGACATATCTACGATCGACGATGGGACGAGATAGCCTAAGTGACTTGGCATTTTTAAGTGTGGAAAAAGAAAATTTTGAAAAGATTAATTTGATTCATCAAAAGCAAGGAAAATGTATACATTGTAATGAGTTATATTAATATGTACTACCAGTATATTCTTATTATTATTGAAATTATCTCCTTGAAGATATGAATATTTACTTTTTTAAAGTTTTAAAACTGCGTTTCTATCAATATTTCTTCATGAGTATATAAAACGAATGAATGAATGAAGTATATCTTGAAGTAATTCTAGATGATCATATATACATTTCAAAATCTATTCTTGTTTTTTTACTCCTTTTTTTGTCTAAAACTTTATTTATCTTTCTTCATTCATTTGGTAATTTGCGAGTGTATTTCACATATAATATTATATGCCATTATGAATTTAGAAGGGGGGCGCTAAAAAGGTTTTGTGCCCCGGGCGCGAATTAAGCTCGCTACGCCACTGCCCATAACTTTCGTTTTTCAAATTAGAACCCTATTTTTTTATGATTGCATTGTATTGTGCGAAGATGATGATAATGTTTCAACATGTTAATGCTCCTAAAATTAATAATTCTTGAGTTATTCAGGATTTCCTGATTTCATGTCGTACGTACCGTCAAATTCATAGAATCTGTTTCATATCAACAATGACCTTGGTCATAGACGATATATTACTCAAATAACTCACTAGTGACTTCCTTTTTTCTGAATTCATTTATCATTATTGATGTAAAACAGATTTCATGAATAGAAACAGAAAATACTAAATAACTCAAGAATTAGTCATTTTAGGAGCATCAACATGTTGGAACATTATCATAATTTTTCTTCGCAGAATCTGACGCAATCATAAAAAAATAGGGTTCTAATTTGAAAAACGAAAGTTATGAGCCAATTTTGATCCCAATTTTTTAACCAACACTTGGAACACCCTGTGACGGGTTATTCAAAATTCTGAAAATGTGCAATATTTCTACATTCTTCGCCTTCAAAAATGTGAAAACAGTTTGTGCTTAAGGTATCTAGATTAGGAATAACAAACATAATACCGAATACACTTATCTCCTTTTCTGCTTAAGTTTTTTCTCGATATTTTCTAAAGTATTTCGACGAATGCAACGATTTGACTACGAATGTATTTAGAATTGCATACTCTATCAAATTCGAAAACAAAAAAAAAACAGAAAAAAAATTTTGAACATTTTTTTCTCTCCCTGTAGAAAGTGGTCAGGCTCCAAGAATATTTCAGATCGGTAGATAATGCCAAACAATAATATAATCCCAATTTTCAGATTTCAAATAGGTCCAGTTCTCCAGAAACGCCTAATAGGCCGTCGAACTTGGTACACCTTTAGTTTAAGTCTTCAAAGATCGTTTATTAAAAACAATTTCGACAACAGAGATATTATGAAACAAAAATATACACCATAAACTCCCCTTCAATTTTTACTACTTTACGTGATATATTTTGAAACTTCAACAATTATTCGAATTGACTTTTTGTTTTCTCAATCGAAAAAAAATTATTAACATTAAGACAGTCTTCCGGGCTTATTGGCCGTGGTCTATTAGGAACTATTTCACCTAACGTTTCGCCCACAACTGCGGTAGGCATCTTCAGAGGATTCTTGGTCTGGATTGTAACTCGACCGCTGAATTTCCGAAAGTGATGCTGGATTCGATAAGTTGGCCCAACTTATACCCTGATCATTGGCGGAAGAAGGTAGTGGGTTTACGCGCGCGATGTTGATTGGTCCATCGCTCCTACTTCGTATGGGCTTGATTTTGGTCTTTTCCAAAACCGGCAACCATGCGCTATGTACCAAAGGGAGTTTCTTCAGTTCTGTTCATATTGTTCTTATGTTTATATATCTCAATGGCTTCCATGTTCATCCTAGGATAGAAACTTTTGATGTTCGAAATAGCCTCTGCCTTTGAGAAAACAATATTGTGTCCATCTGTCAGAGCATGTTCCGCTAGTGCGGATTTTTCTGTTTGATTGAGTCGACAGCATCGTTCATGCTCCTTAATTCTCGTATGGATACTTCGCTTCGTTGTACCAATGTAGACTTTGCCGCAGTCACAAGGTATCCTGTAAATACCGGGTTGAGAGAGTGGGTCGACTTTGTCTTTGGTAGTTCTGATCATTTAGCAAAGTTTTTGAGTTGGCTTATAGACAGTCTCTATATTGTGCCTCTTTAGTATTCTACCAATTCTATGGGTGACCTTGGGGATATATGGTAAGATAGCTCTTCCATTGGGGGCGAGTTGTGATGTGTTATCATCACGTGTGTAAAGTTTTGGTCTTATTGCCCTCTGAATTTCCTTAGCATTATATCTGTTAGCGACGAATGCATGCTGTAGATGTTCAAGTTCATCCTCCAGAAATTCCGGCTCGCACAATCGTCGGGCTCTATCTACGAGTGTTTTTATAACTCCTCGTTTCTGTTGTAGCGTTGTAGCCACCCAAATATTCAATTCACTATGGAAATTGAAAAGGATGGTGCTCTACCCTTTCTATACTTCTTGGTTACTAGAAAGCCTAATGGGAAGCTAGGACACAGGGTCTATAGAAAACCAATCCACACTGATAGGTATCTACACAAGCAGTCCAATCATCATCCTCAACAGAAACGAGAAGTTATGAAAACACTCGTAGACAGAGCCCGACGATTGTGCGAGCCGAAATTTCTGGAGGATGAACTTGAACATCTACAGCATGCATTCGTCGCTAACGGATATAATGCTAAGGAAATTCAGAGGGCAATGAGACCAAAACTTTACACACGTGATGATAACACATTACAATTCGCCCCCAATGGAAGAGCTATCTTACCATAATCACCAAGGTCACCCATAGAATTGGTGGAATACTAAAGAGGCACAATATAGAGACTGTCTATAAGCCAACTCAAAAACTTGGCCAAATGATCTCTCAACCCGGTATTTACAGGATACCTTATGACTGCGGCAAAGTCTACATTGGTACAAGGAAGCGAAGTATCAATACGAGAATTAAGGAGCATGAACGAGGCTGTCGACTCAATCAGACAGAAAAATCCGCACTAGCGCAACATGCACTGACAGATGGACACAATATTGTTTTCTCAAAGGCAGAGGCTATTTCGAACCTAGAAAGTTTCTATCCAAGGATGAACATGGAAGCCATTGAGATATATAAACATAAAAACAATATGAACAAAAGGGAAGAAACTCCTTTGGTATATAGCGCATGGTTGCCGGTGTTGGAAAAGACCAAAATCAAGCCAATGATCAGGATATGAGTTGGGCCAACGGATCGAATCCAGCATCACTTCCAGAACTTCAGCTGTCGAGTTACAACCTCAGACCAAGATTCCTCTGAAGATGCCTACCGCAGTTGTGGACGAAACGTTAGGTGAAATAGTTCCTAATAGACCACGGCCAATAAGCCCGGAAGATTTTTAATGTCAATATATCCGGTCGTGAAAGCCTGAAACTATTTATAAAAATTATTTACTGCGATGCAACACAAAACCGTTTTAATTTAATAACTTCCTATTGATATTAGATGGAAATATTATTTTTCTTTCACTAATTCATTATAACCCTTACGCTCCATATAATCACAATTGTGAGTGTCTTATTTTGAGTGGATACAAGGTAGAAAATATTATTATACATAGCTTGCTCCTGAACGATATGATTGTGAGCATATACAGGGTGGCCATTTGAAAACGAAACAGACGAGATTACAGACGAAATAAATTTTTTCGATAGAAATGCTCGGACAGGTCGATTTCTGTTTCGAGGGGGACAACTTAAGATGTAGGTTACGGACGCATAGCGCTTCAACCCTTGCTACTACAACCCTCACCCCCAATTTTTGAATACGGAAGATGGGGTGAGTGATACCTCATTTGAAAGGTATTTTTATACTGATTTCAGCACATTAATTGTTTTTTTCATTTTATGCATTAGTTCTCGAAATACAGGGTGGCCATTTGAAAACGAAACAGACGAGATTACAGACGAAATAAATTTTTTCGATAGAAATGCTCGGACAGGTCGATTTCTGTTTCGAGGGGGACAACTTAAGATGTAGGTTACGGACGCATAGCGCTTCAACCCTTACTACTACAACCCTCACCCCCAATTTTTGAATAGGGAAGATGGGGTGAGTGATACCTCATTTGAAAGGTATTTTTATACTGATTTCAGCACAGTAATTATTTTTTCATTTTATGCATTAGTTCTCGAAATATTCTTGACTAAGCATTTGAAAATGAAGTGGTGTTTTCATGGCACTTGTAGTGTTTTTTTGTGAAAAATCTTTCAAATGAGGTATTACTCACCTCATCTTCCCTATTCAGAAATTGGGGGTGAGGGTTGTAGTAGCAAGGGTTGAAGCGCTATGCGTCTGTAACCTACATCTTAAGTTGTCCCCCTCGAAACAGAAATCGACCTGTCCGAGCATTTCTATCGAAAAAATTTATTTCGTCTGTAATCTCGTCTGTTTCGTTTTCAAATGGCCACCCTGTATATGAAAAGCGCTGCGTATGCATTTCTCCGGGCAGACGTTGTTTATCCTAATGGCATCCAGTCGAAAATTGTGATTTGTCGCGACAGTGTGGTCATCCTGGCATCTAGAAGTAAGTACATGTTTACGTTCATTTTTTAGTTTCAACTTCACTCATAATTCAAGAGAAAACATCAAATTTTGTTTTTCTTGCATAAATTTGAAAATTCAAGGCAAGGTTTTTCCTCAACAACAGGGTTTTGAAAGAGTATCACATTTGTGAGTGTCGGGAGTGAACTGATAAAAAAATTAGTCAGGTATTGAGAAGTTTAGGATAGTGATAATACAAAACACTGCTTTCGTTCATTCAAAGTTTCGGGAGTGTAAGGGTTAAAATTAAAATTCAAATTTATAATAATCTTGTCTATAATATAAAGGTATACTCACTACTACTAAGTCCCTAGTGGCGACAGCATTCGCTGAGATCGTCTTCAGCATTGTAGTTAATAATTCTAACTGTAATATTTATTAACTAGTAGTATAAGGCAGAATTTAAAAAAAATCGAATAAACTCGTTCGCAATTAATTCTTTTCATTCAGGGGAGAGTGGGACTAGTTGGCGCATGAGTTAGTTGGCACACTCCTGATATATCTTAATATGTACAACACTTGTTAAAGCAGCAATCGCCTGTAAATGAAGAATGGCATGAAAGCATGTCGAGACAAGACTTTCATGCTTCTTTCGAAAGTTGGTTAGACACTTGTTAAGTGAAAGTGTTTCCAAAGTGTGATTTCGTAATTTTTTTACTCAGGTTTATTTTTCTTTTTGTCATATCTTTCATTCTAATCAGAAGGAAGACAAGAATTTCTTTTTTGACGGATTGTCTACATATTGAAGTTTTATTTGAAACTAGCTGACCCGGCAGACTTCGTACTGCCTCAAAAAAAGCAACTTTAATATTATAATTAACTATTTTGGTATAATACCTTGAAAGTGGACATAAAATTGTCCTGTACAGTATGTGTTGCTCCAAACGTTGTCGTCTGGAAATAGCTTTTGAATGTTGGCCAAGAATTGTTCAGAATCATTTACTATCCCAGAAAGTAAAGAGCGAAAGAGTTCTGGTGGTGGAACTAATTGTGGCAATTGGCAATTAGATAAGCTAGCTGGCCCGGCAAACATTGTTCCGCCTTAGAGGTGAATAAAGTGTTTTTTTTTTCAAAGGAAATATATTAGGTGAAATACGAAAAAAATACAAAAGTACAAAATATACAAAATATTTAATTGCAATGAAATAGGCCAATAGCTATCTCAGTTAATATTGATAGTCACAAAAGTTCAAATGGGCAAATTTGCAGTATATTTTATGGGCATTCAGAATTCAGTACTAAGAACTGCATTAAGGCACCGTTAACCTAAAAATTATATGTGAATTGTTTTTTTTCAAATGGCACACCCTATATTTCATTTTCCTAATCGGTAGAGCTCTTTCTTCTGATTTCAAATATTTATACATACTTTATTGAGGTTTTTTTTGACAGTTTCTGAAAATTATTGGTTTTTTTGTCTAAATCTAAGGCAGCTGTAGAATGCCACTATAGAATGCTGTGATTTATTTATATCGGAGTTCCATTCTATGGTCTCCTGATAGTCCCTACTTAACATCATTGGACACTTTTTTATGGGGATATTTGAAATATAAAATGCCCGTCCGCAAAATATTGAAGAAATTAAATTCAGAATAGAAGAAGAAATTGAGAACCTCAATATATTTCATAAATGTTGAGGAAAATGTTCAAAAACTTTAAAAAAAGATATCGACTCTGTCTAGAAATAAATAGGGGTCATTTGAATCCCTAATTGAACTTTCAGTTAATAAATGAATAATATAAATATCAGGTGTCATTATCCACGGTTCCTTTGATATGAAAAAATTGCATCGTTCTCGTGTGGCATTCCAAACTGCCTTTGATTTAGAAGAAAATATCTATATTTATAGAAAACTGCCAGAGATACTCTCAATAAGGTGTATTTGAAATCAGAAGAAAGAGCTCTACCGATTAGGTAGAGCGGACATCTATTGGCGTTATTCGCAAGAAAGAAAATTATTTCCTATATTTTTTTTTATTTTATCAAATTTTTCAGGGTTTAATGGTATTTTATGTTAACCCCGCCGTAGAAGAATCCAACAAAAAAACTTTCATAAAAAAACAGTTCATCCAATCTTGAGTTATAAATGGTGTAACCAACAATATGGCCGACTGAGTTTTATATATTAAGAAGGTAGCCGTCAAAGATATTATTATGATTATGATTTAAAGATATTATTAGTTGCCTCACATTCTTCTACACAAAATGCCCTTGGGGCAAGTTGACTCAATTCAAATGGGGCAATTTGGAGCTAAGATGTTCTACTTAGATCCACCAAGAAATATAACGTCAGGCTTTCGAAACTGAAATTTATCCATTCAATAAAGATGTTTTTGATGAGACAAGGAAACAATGATCAGCCTGCAGACAATAATAATCGGGAAAATGAAACGCACATGTTGAAGACATCAACAGGCCTTTCAATGATTTATGTCTGCCACAATTATTGTGAATCCGACTGAAATTCACGACAAAAATTAAAGCTGCGATTTGTAAAGAATGTTCCCTTCTTACAGTATTCTTTATTTTTCATATTTCAACCTTTCTTATATATTTTTGTTTCACAAACTTTTCAAGATAACTTTCTAGGTTTCTGTGCCAACTAACTCCGTAAGTTGAGGCAACATACCCCATGTGTGGGGCAAATTGGCGCAAAAATTCTGTTGTATAAAATGACAAATACAAATGAATTTAGTAGGAATTCATTTAATATTAAATATGCAGCGCAAACTTGAATGTTCGTACTACCTTATGACGGCTGAAGAAAGGGTTCAATTTCTTTTCTGTTGAGAAATAATTCAGAAGTTAAAAGTGAGCCAACATGACCCGCTCTCCCCTACCCACTTCATTCTTTATAACATCTGATCACAAATTCAAACAAGAAATAAGTATACTTACTCGATTCATAGTGATCTGAAACAAAATTAAAAATCTGTTATTTGAAGATAATCTCATTCAAATTCAATATTAACGAATAACTTGTGCATACAATAATATCGATTAAAACGATTGTACAGGGTGGGCAAAATTGGTGATACATGAACTACAACTTTTTAACCCAACGAGATAGAGGAAAATGAATGGCACATTACGGTCGTCTTTTTCAGGGACATTGATAATGCCATCAACTGCATTCCTCTTTCTTCTTTTGTTTTCGATTTATAGGCCAAAATTGAAATTTAGGCGATTTCAACTTTAGTCATTATCTCCGTTTCTGTTTGTGCTAGAATGTTGAAATCAAAACATCATACAGACACTTTTTCCATAGCAATCCAGTGGCGTACTATGTTTTTTCAAAGGAGGTTTCTTTCTGAGCTATAACATAAAGTTGTGTTTTTCCTTATGAAAGCAATAGTTCATTATGACTAAGAAAAAATCATTACTTTTTTTCGTTTCAAAAATATATAACACATTATACAGGGTGGGCCTCGTAAAACAGTTCAGCCCCCTGATGGAGTATGCTCCATAAAATGCTTCGACAGGTTAATCTTTTGACACCAAATAAAAATTGTTGAGTATACTCTTGAAAAGAATTCGAAAACCTTTTCCCCGATTAAGGGTATGATCATAGACCACTGACCTCGATGTCAAAAGCCGTCGAAAGATCAACTCTCCTAAGCATTTTCTATAACTTAGGCAAGGAAATATCCGTCAGTATGAAATTTTCACGTGAGCCACCCTGTGAAATGAATATATTTTTGAAACGGAAAAAAGTGATGATTCTTTCTGAGTCATAATAAACTATTGTTTCCACAAGAAAAAACACAACTTCTTGTTATAACTCAGCAAAGAAACCTCTTGTGGAAAAACATAGTACGCCACTGGATTGCTATGAAAAAAGGTTTAAATTTCAACATTCTAGCACAAACAGAAACGGAGATAATGACCAAAGTTGAAATCGCCGAAATTTCAATTTTTGCCTATAACTCGAAAACAAAAGAAGGTAGAGGAATGCAGTTGATGGCATTATTAATTTCTCTGAAGAAGTCGACCGTAATGTGCCATTCATTTTCCTCTATCTCGTTGGGTTAAAAAGTTGTAGTTTATGTATCACCAATTTTGCCCACCCTGTACAAGCAAACAATGAAAATTTCAATAATATGCAACGAATTCACGAATTCATCTGAATCATGGGACGCTACTTAGGATCATTTTTATATTTCTTTACGAATGCGGATGATGAGAAGGTATTCGAATTCTCGAATTTTTCTGAATATCTATGACATTAAGAAAATAATTAAACTTTTTTTTGTAGAGAATAAAAGAGAAGTTTGGTAGATCTGTCTGTATGTGGCCCGAAAACATCCTAGTGGTATTCGCCTATACTATAATGATTCTGACCACCACCTGAGGGTTGGTATATCAAACTAGATGATTGTTCCGCAAAAAAAAAATCTCTAGGAGGTTGGACAAACTAAAGATGGTCGATCCGCCTAGAATATTGTTTCGCCACTTTTCAATCGATTTCAGGCGGAACAATATCAATCTTCATTTTGGTCAACCGTCTAGACTCTATAGTCTGTTCAAATCATAGAGATAGTATAGAAGGAGACGCTGTTGCATTCAACGATTTCCACATAAAACGGGTCCACTGGGCGGGGCAAAGTGTCGTACCAATGTGGCGGTTTCGGCCACAGAACCACAAATTGGATAAGGTGGGAGTAAATAAATTACAGGCTAATTTTTGGATGAAGCAGAATAAACATAATGATTTTTAACATTTATGAAATAAAAATGAATTTCAACAGTTTATATACTAAAACAATACTTATCTTATTTTGAGAACAATTTTAATGGAGATTCAATTCTTCTGAGTTTATCTAATGTAAAGGGAAATTTTGTCTTCTTTCATTAGCAGAAACAACTAGTGACGAGAACGAGACTAGTGATATTCAATAACATCTCTGGAAGTTGTACTCGTTACCGTTCCTTCAAATATTGAGCTACTTCTTCCATCATGACTCAGTTTGTATAGGTGGAAGATAAACAATTTTTTCCTTATATTAATAACAGCTAGATGTTTAATTATAGAATACCTACCCTTTCTTTGGTTTGAAGGATATATACACGAGTAGATATTACTTTTTCTTATGGTAGTAATAGGCAAAGTACAGATTTTGTATAAGGTGAAAAATTTATTTAAATTAAAATGTAAATAATGAATATAAAAAATAATATAATATACATATACATATATGTTAAAATATGTTCACCTAGTTGAAAAAATTTATATTTCCAATTCATATTATGACAGGAAACTTTTACATAAAATCTTAGAAATATTTGAATGTTCCAAACATTCTCTCATATTCAATAACTAAGTTCTCCTTTTACAAACAAAAAATTTACTTAATTAACAGTTTTACTGTCCCTTAAACAGTACAATTCTGTTATTTTGGTGCCTAATACCAGTTGATTTGTCAACTTATACTTAAAAATAGAAATCATTCTTATATTGTAATGTTTCTTTATTATACTTTTGATCAATAATAATCGATGATTATCCAAAAAATACTGATCAAAATTGTGATCAATTGAAAATGAGAAGATGTTCGATCTCTAAATGAATATAAAAAGGAAAATCTAGTATCAGACATCAAATCTACTTAAACCGACCCTGTACATTGTTGATATCAATGTAATTCCTGATGATTTCTTCTTATCCACGCCATCCCGGCTACAGCAACTTCGCACAGCACAAGAAACCATGTTGTTCAATTAGTTCAACGAAGATTGCCCTTCAAATATAAATAATTTTCAAAAAACTCACAACCGAACACGAAACATCAAGGTTAACGACCGCTTGACAAATGTGTCGTACCAATGTGGCGGATCTGGCCCGTTTTAGTCACGAAATCGCATCTCCCCTTATACTATCTCTATAGTTCAAATATACTTACTCCCCGTCAATAAATTCCGGACAGGCAAAATTTTTGTCAAATGCACACCCTGTATCTTTTTTCGTGGTTTTCCGATCTTGTTGAAATTTTCACCAGGTATGGTATTGGGTCTTGTTATATTAACCTGAATTTTACTTAGCAAAAATACCTGTAATTTATCCGTTATACAGGGTGAAACAAAACCTTGTTTTATACCCTTCATTTCCAAACAACCTGTAGGAATTTGAGGCGGAAAATTTGATATCATCCAGTTTTAGTTTGAAGTATGACCCTTTCTTAATAAAATGTTTTTTGATTTACGTCAGTTTCTGCTTTAAAAAAAAAGATACAAATTTTCAAAGAAAGTGTTGCATTTTTTCAATTTTTATAACAATTTAAAACATTACAATACCTCTTCGACTAGTAAACATAAACAAACATCTGAAAATTAATAGCGTGTATTTCCACCTCGCTCTCTCATCACTTCTACCATACGACGTGGCATACTTTCAATGCATTTACGAATTGCTTCTGGGGGAAGCAACAATTTGTGTTAATGCAGAACAATGCTAGGCCTCACGTTGCACAGGTTGTAACAGAATACTTTGAAGAGGCGAATATTCAACGATTCGTGTGGCCAACCAGAAGTCCGGATTTAAATCCAATTGAACATGTATGGGATATGCTAGTTAGACATATTCGAAATCGGCAGAAGAACGAACACCTTGCCCGATTTACGAACAGCCCTTCTTGAAGAACGGGAAAATATTCCCCCAGAAGCAATTCGAAAATGCATTGAAAGTATGCCACGTCGTATGGTAGAAGTGATGAGAAAGTGAGGTAAAAATACAGGCTATTGATTGAGATGTTTGTGTATGTTTGCTATTCGATAAGGTATTGCGCAACACTTCCTTTGAAAATGTGTATCTTTTTTTTTAAAGCAGAGACTGACGTAAATCAAGAAACATTTTGTTAAGAAAGGAACACAGTTCAAATTATAATTTAATGATAACAAATTTTCCGCCTCAAATTCACCACAGGGTGTTTAGAAATGAAGGGTATAAAATAAGGTTTTTTTCTCCCTGTATAAGGGATAAACTACAGATATTTTTGCAAAATAAATTTCAGGTTAATATCACAAGACCCAACACCTGGTGAAAATTTTAACAAAATTGAAGAACCACGAAAAAAGATACAGGGTGTTGAATTCGACCAAAATTTTGCCTGTTCGGAATTTATTGACAGGGAGTGTACTTCAAATAATTATGGAAGCAGTGCAAATTCAGACTTCCTCACAAATCAAAATTTATTCAGAAATAGAAATTTAATAGGTCGACGCTCTACGATACAATTCACGAGTTACTTTGTTTTCACTCATATCCGCAGACCCCAAAATAATGCAAAGTTTCTGTTTTTTACGCTTCTTTCAATAATCTACAAGAAAATATTTGAAACTGATGAGTAAACTTTATGGCCGCAATATTTCAATACCTATTTGTAGCTACTCAAATCGAGAGAACAAAAAAAAATGGTGTTATTTTGTGCCAACCTTCATTATCTATTAGAAAATTTATATTGAAAGATTGAAAGCACAAAAAAGAATATAATATACGAGAGGTGCCTAACGGGAAAATCAGCTACGAAATAATTATAGGACTCACCCTCAATAACACAATTTGAAGTCAAAGACACTAAAAACTAAGAACACTTTCTGTGTTCTCTCATCGAGATTTCGAATACTTTTTTCTCTAGAATGAAAAAAGATTGTATATTTTTTCTCTTCTTGAAAAAAATATCTTGATTGGAAAATGGACATATGGACAATAATCATTGAAATATGCGAGTAGTCGCACTTATCGCATGAAGCCACCTAAAAAACCGCTCATAAAACCAACATCTGGTAACCATTGAAGAGAATGCCGATAAGCATGGGGTGGTATGAATTCAGAACTTTGTTTTGATTGAACAAGTTCATGAAATTCATCGTTGATGTAACACAAGAAGGCAGATGATAAGACTCCGTCCTATTTCAAGAAAATGTTGGCCTTCTGCCACGGATTTATTTTATTAAATCTATCAAATTCATGAGACAGAAAACAGTTCTGCGAATCAATCACTAAACGATATTTACGAAATTAATTCATTAATTTCGATATAAGTTCAGTGAATTACAGAATAGTATATTCTAAAACAAGTTGCAGAATGAGCTTCATTCTAACACGAATGCGAAATTCGAAAACGAGCGACGAAGGAGCGAGTTTTTGAAAGCACGAGTGTTGGAATTGCCTTCTGCAACGAGTATTAGACGATATTTTCTCTAT
Source organism: Hippodamia convergens (assembly GCA_038502775.1). Lineage (NCBI taxonomy): Eukaryota > Metazoa > Arthropoda > Insecta > Coleoptera > Coccinellidae > Hippodamia > Hippodamia convergens. Next base: position 117,069 of record JAVSIQ010000205.1, read on the forward strand.
TTCAGTAAAGTTTTGTGGAAAACTCTCAATTCAAATACAAATTCAGATTAGTGACTTTTGTATTGTTTCTTGACAGTTGGTGTCACTAACGAAATTTGACAGACTGCGGAATTTGAATTGATTTGATTCGGAAATTGAGTGGATCGGAGGTCAGTACTGACAACCACAAAACGAAAAATATAACTGAAAACAATGCTGTAATGAGTCACTTTACAGAACTAGTTTTAGAACTGTAATGAACTCATTACGATACTGAAATAGAGAAAATAATGTATGATACTATTACAGAAATAAGAGGGCTCACTCTAACTCTTGTTCATTCAAAATTTTGAACTCTTGTAAGAAGAAATGAACAAAATGGGGCAATGTCCCTGAAACGAAGTGCAGCCGAAATGAATTAGACATAAGTATGTGTCTTACGAATTAATTATATAGGGATATTGAAATGGAAATGAAATTAATATGAAATTTTTAATTACGGTATACAGAGTGATTCACGAAGGTCGTTCGTAAGTAGGTATACCTATTTCGAACAATAGCTCGGAATAAACATTTGAAATTTTATAGTTGAGCTTTGTTGACAGAGTTGAATTCTTAGAAAAACTCCAGGCTCATTGTGTTCATCGTCTCTCGCATCAGAAATTTCGTATGAAATCTAAAAATCCCAATATGAATCGAAGATGGTATACATTTCAATGATAACCTCACAAAGTACTAAATTTCAGACAATCATGAAAATCAGAAATCATAACGTTCTGGATAATGACACTGTCTGTGTATTTAATGTCTCATGAAAAAGAGGCACTTTCTTCAAAATATATACAGGGTGGCCATTTGACGCGCTATGCGTCCTTAACCTACATCTTAAGTTGTCCCCCTCGAAACAGAAATCGACCTGTCCGAGCATTTTTATCGAAAAAATTTATTTCGTCTGTAATCTCGTCTGTTTCGTTTTCAAATGGCCACCCTGTATAATAACGCCGATGGAAAACTTCGGTCGACCGCATGATTCTTTTCTAAAAGTGAAAACAGATAAAAGATTTTTCCGGTCGGGCTTGGTTTTTCTAAAAAAAAATTCTTGAAGTTATTGAAGGTTATTTCGACAAAATACTTCATTTTTCAAGTTCGTTTAAATATTTCAGAGTTTCGTGGCCTATTTTCATCATGAATACAAAATTCTCGATTATTTTCATAATTTATAGTCTTTTTCAATACTGAATTTCTCTAAAATGAGATGATTCCTAATTGTTTACATTCCGGTGATGTGACGGCTATTTCTAAGTCATTCGACATGACATTGCGCTGTTGAGCTAGGAATGAAGATGGCCGTCACATCACGCGAATGTAAACAATTAGGAATCATCACATTTTAGGGAAATTCAGTAATAAAAAAAAGACTATAAATGAAGAAAAAATCGAGAAGTTTGTATTCATGATGAATATAGGCCCCGAAACTCTGAAATATTTAAACGAATTTGAAATATGAAGTATTTTGTCGAGATAACCTTCGATAACTTTAAGAATTTTTTTCAGAAAAACCAAGTCCGACCGGAAAAAAACTGAAAACAGATTCGTGTTCTTCATGTCAAGGTTAGTGTTTACTGAATTTTTCGTAAATTTTCGGATCAGTCTAGACAATTACCATTTCTGATACCTAATGGGAATGCGTGAACTCACCTCAATAAACAAAACTTCGACTTACTCGAAGAAATATTGAAAAAACTCGTTGAGTGTCACAATTAAGCGAAATCGCACTCGTAACTTCAAATTGATAACGCGACGACACTCTCCCAATGCAAGATCAACAACAACTGAATAAATTTCGCGGGCTCGCGACTCGCGACACTCGTGTCTAGAGACAGGAATTTCTACTTTGGCTTCGTGATTCCGCATGCGCAATGAGCAGTCTGTTGTTGGTTTATTATTGTTGAACGTTGAATATAATTACGGAATAGGTATTTCGATATTATTTCTTTCGGTACTTCCAGTATTTTGTAGTGTTCCCAAAAGTTTTATTGAAAATGGTTGCGGCATGCGAAATATGCAAAACCATATTCAGCAATAGAACAATAGAAGCAACTTAAGAATGCACGTAAAGAAATTCCATCCTGGCAAGTACTACGTTATGTTTATTTATGTTTACAACTTTGATGTTCAATTTTCATTAAATCAATTTAGTTCATTTTTTATTGTTCCGACTGTTTAAAAACACAATCTTTCATTTGTCTTTGCAATAAATTAAGGTGGGCTATTATGAATGAACTCCATTTTTTTCGGTGCAGTGAATAAACTACTTATACCTGCCTTTACCTTGCCTGAATATCTGCGGGGCCTTTTTTCCTTCGTGAATCTAGTTTCACAAAGCCGTGTTAGTGATAAGGCTTTCACATTATCCTTTAAAATCACCCACCTCTAAGTTGAGCCGGCAAACAGAGTATACGCAACCTTTGTAGCAAGCCAAAAAAAGATTTTGCTTGGACACAAGACGCTTCTGCATCTTCTGGGATGAGATTCCAGCTATGAGTCCCACAAGGTAGAAAGTAAGCGAGTGAATTAATTTCAAGAATAACGGTTTCGGATACCACTTTTTTCACCACGCGTATTGACTCCGTTACAATATAATAATAATAATAATATAATAATATCTTTATTGATCCCTTAAGACATTCACAATGTATAGGACAAGTCAATTGAAAAAGAAAACAAAATATCATAACTTAAACAACAATAACATTCCTATCATCCAGATATTCCCTAACACAATAATAGCCTTTAGTAAATAACAGGGTTCGACCGATATATATCGCCGATATTTATCCTGATATATATCATGATATATATCGATATTTATAAGGATTGATATATATCAAGGATATTTATAAATTTACCAAAATTTGCGACTGTGCGTAAAAATTTCATAATCAATCGCGATTTAAGAGCACACCAATGTCACCAATGTATACCAACATACCGACCGTTTGTACGATCGAAGAAGCAACGTATTGTCGGGCAATCCAGATGTTATAACTTCGCCGTAAAATCGTCATTGCACTATTCATTGTGCTCTTGTTTTTTTTTGTTTAAATTTTCGAACAGAAAGCACGTTCACGTATACAGCTGAAGTTTGCAGTATGTAATAGCAATTTGAGATTGATATGGGATGAGGCCACTACATCTGCACAGGAAATTTTTAATAATCCGGATAACGAACTTTTTATAAATTTATCAAATATTTTTTTTTTCTTGAAAACTTAATATGGGTTTTCGCTCCCAGTCTCTGAAACAAGAAACAATTACAAATTGTTGCCTAACAATGAACAGAAGGAAAATGAAAACACTTTGAAATCTTAAGCGTAACGTTTTTCTTATATTATTAAAAAATTTTCTAATTGCTTTTTGTTTCAGAGACTGGGAGAGAAAACCCATATTAAGTTTTCAGGAAAATGCAGAGACCTCCCAGAAAATATTTCAATAGATAACTTTTTTTTGTTGTTTTATGTTTTTTAGAATCTTGATTAGTTTTTTTAATGAATATGGTAAATGAACTTCTAAATACGTTTGATTTATTGACTTTTTAAAGAAAAAATTTGAAAAATTGTTCGTAAAAATAAATATCAGAAAGTGGATATATATCGATATATATCCGATATTTTGATATTTATATAAATATCATGATATTTTCGAACCCTGGTAAATAATATACATTTGATCATTTTTTTGAATTTCATTCTATCAAGCAATTTCACACTGTCAGGTAAATGATTGTACAATATTATGGCTTGGTACACTGGAGACATTTCAAATTTAGTAGTTGTAGGAGATGGTATGCTCAATGTTGCTTCATTTCGCGTGGAGTAATCATGAAAACAACATAATTGTACCATCAAGTGTTCATGCTCCTTAATATATAATAGACATTTATATATAAATAAACAAGGGAGTGTTAATATCTCATATTTAATGAAAAATGGCCTACAAGAATCACGTGGATGTAAGTGGAAAATTAATCGTACAATTCTTTTTTGAATAATAAATACTCTCTTAGACTCAACAGTGTTACCCCACAACATAACATCATAACTGTAATTTTGCAATGATATAACCAACCTCTCTTATTCTTTTATTATGTAATCAGTCAAACACTCAGCTGTGGTTTTTTTTGACGGCTTGAAGAACAATGAAATGTTCTTCAATCTCAGCTGTATTAAATATTCTTTTTCGAAAAAGAAATCATAAAAAATAAACTACTTATTTTTATCATCCACATGAACAGAATAGAAAGTTCCATGTCACGAACTTGTGAACATATTTCTATTGAAAACAGTGGTTTCTTATAATATTTGTATCGAAATTTTCTCTGCAAAATCCACCATATATGACTTTTTCTGGCCGGGATTGCCCGAGCGATAGAGGAGCCACTAATGGTCAGTTTGATTGAGGGCGTCAAGTCCTAGTTGTATCAAGCCCTGAAGCTTGGAACAGTTTGGATTAGTGTTGTGCCACTTGAATACTTTTGAGTCCCCGATACTGAAATATTATGTATTGGATGAATTCATTGGATTGTTGGTATCCAAATTCAAACTTACAAAAGCCACACTGAAAAAAAATAGGTTTCAGAAACTTTCAGAAATTGAATTAATTTCTTAATTCAATGACAAGAAAAAATTTGAATTCATTGGAAAAATGTTAAAATAACCTCCAAATGTGAATGAAGAACCCAAAACAATGGAAGTTTTCCATCAGAAAAAATAGAATATAACAAAACTGAACCCAGATTTCGCATACCTAATCACTATATTTCATAGGGACCGCAAAGAACGGTCAACAGGGCTATAAATATTTTATGAGGTTCTAACATCTGGGATAAGAAAACGTTGTTCCTGAATACTTAGATAATTTTTACCCTAACTGTGTTGTGTGATTCTACATTCTATTCTTCCTACTGATCTGGTGGGTCAGACATCTGGTGCCTCAATTACATATTTGGAAGTTCCGACAAGGCGCAATATTCAAAAACTACATTATGTCTTTTTCAATTTTGTTTTGAATGAATGTATTCGATATGGAACTTTTTTGGAACTTACCCTTATGTTTAAACCTTTTTAAATAATTAGTGATCTAAATCAATATCAAATTTTGCTCGAGTCTTTGTCCGCGAGGCCCCACCAAGAGCGAGGCCCCGGGCGATTGCCCCGTTCGCCACCCCCTAGAGCCGCCACTGAACGTTGAATAGAATTACGGAATAGGTGTTTCGATATTATTTCTTTCGGTACTTCCAGTATTTTGTAGTGTTCCCAAAAGTTTTATCAAAAATGGCATGCGGAATATGCAGAACCACATTCAGCAGTAGAAGCAACTTGAGAATGCACGCAAAGGAATTCCATCCTGGTGAGTACTACGTTATACAGGGTGGCCATTTGAAAACGAAACAGACGAGATTACAGACGAAATAAATTTTTTCGATAGAAATGCTCGGACAGGTCGATTTCTGTTTCGAGGGGGACAACTTAAGATGTGGGTTACGGACGCATAGCACTTCAACCCTTGCTACTACAACCCTCACCCCCAATTTTTGAATAGGCAAGATGGGGTGAGTGATACCTCATTTGAAAGGTATTTTTATACTGATTTCAGCACAGTAATTGTTTTTTCATTTTATGCATTAGTTCTCGAAATATTCTTGCCTAAGCATTTGAAAATGAAGTGGTGTTTTCATAGCACTTGTAGTGTTTTTTTTGTGAAAAACCTTTCAAATGAGGTATCACTCACCCCATCTTCCCTATTCAAAAATTGGGGGTGAGAGTTGTAGTAGCAAGGGTTGAAGCGCTATGCGTCAGTAACCTACATCTTAAGTTGTCCCCCTCGAAACAGAAATCGACCTGTCCGAGCATTTCGATCGAAAAAATTTATTTCGTCAGTAATCTCGTCTGTTTCGTTTTCAAATGGCCACCCTGTATTTCGAGAACTAATGCATAAAAAACAATTACTGTGCTGAAATCAGTATAAAAATACCTTTCAAATGAGGTATCACTCACCCCATCTTCCCTATTCAAAAAATGGGGGTGAGGGTTGTAGTAGCAAGGGTTGAAGCGCTATGCGTCCGTAACCTACATCTTAAGTTGTCCCCCTCGAAACAGAAATCGACCTGTCCGAGCATTACTATCGAAAAAAATTTATTTCGTCTGTAATCTCGTCTGTTTCGTTTTTAAATGGCCACCCTGTATTTATTCATGTTTACAATTTTGATGTTCAATTTTCAATAAACCAATTAAGTTCACCTTTTATTATTCCTACTGTTTAAAAGCACAATTATTCATTTGTCTTTGTAATAAATCAAAGTGGGCTATTATGAATGGACTCCATTTTTATTGGTGCAGTGAATAAACTACATACTTATATCTGCCTTTACCTTGCCTGAATATCATGAAAAAAACTGGGAGGAGTGATTTTTTGAGTTTACTTTTATGAAAAGGGGTCCCAAATTATTTCCTCTCTGGGATACGAGGTATTAAATTTCTAACAAAGAAGAAATAAGAAATAAATTCATGTCGCTAAATCCTGACAGCAATATTTTTATTGATAGCTTCATCTTTTGTCAATCAAACGTAATATTTTATTTCAGATTAGTTCACCAAGTTACCATGGGCGACCGCAGAATTTTTTCCCGGGAGGGGCCAAATAATAATTTGATAAGGCGCAGGCAAAATCAGTATTAGGTTTTGCTCAAAAACAAGAAGGGAATCAACATTTCAAAGAGCCCAGCCCCCCCTGCGGGCGCCCATGCAAGTTAACGTATCAATATAAAGAAACTTGCAACGAATGTAATAAAAGTTTTGTGAAATATTCAAATTTAGTACAACACGTTAAGAGGCTTCATCCAGGTATGAATAATTTTTTATTGGTGAATTTACTTATGTATTTTTTGTTAGTTACAAAATGAATATTAATTAATTGTCCTAGTGATAGCATAATTTGAAGATATAAGTATCAAGCAATGAGATTTTATTTAACGAAACGAATTAATAGATTCTTGAAAATCTATATACAGGGTGATTTCGCGAACTGTTTAGGACTGTCCAAGTACGGCATATCGTTATATACTTTACTTGAACCTCTTAGATCTATCTTCATTGCAAATAACAAAAATATCGGTGATTTTTTTCAGGTGATCTAGAGGTTTTCAATTTCCATTCAAATTTGAAAAATAACCCTGTAAATCAGAAACTAGGACTTATAGTTACTACATATAAGGGTTTTCCTTGATCCTCTAGTTGCCCTCTGTCTCTCATTGAATTTTTTTCTGTTTTATCCGGGATACCCTGTTTTTGTTGCTTCAGAACTCTTGCGGGTTTTTTAAGGATATAGCAAAATATTACCACCTGATGAGAACTAAAAAATAAGGTGAAAGTTATGTACATATTTATATCTTCAAATTATGCTATCACTAGTACTATTTATTAAAATTCATTTTGTAACGAACAAAAAATACCTAAATTCACCCATAAAAAATTATTCATACCTGGGTGGAGCTTCTTAACGTGTTGTACTAAATTTGAATATTTCATAAAACTTTTATTAAATTCGTTGCAAGTTTGTTTATATTTATATTGATACGTTAACTTAGTAAAATATTACGCGTGATTGACAAAAAGTGAAGCTATCAATAAAAATATTGCTACTTTTCAAAATAAATCCTCATTGATACATTAATTGAAATTGAACTACATTTCCTAAATAATACCTGATTTTATTTTCGATGAAAATTATAAAACAAAACCATCACATGCAGGATACCATGCATGTCAGGATTTAGCGACATAAAATTATTTCTTATTTCTTCTTTCTTATAAATTTAATACCCCGTAACCCGGAAAGGAAGTAATTGAGGACCTTTTTTCATAAAAGTGAACTCAAAGAATCGCTTCTCTCAGTTTTTTCATGATATTCAGGCAAGGTGAAGGCAGGTAAAAGTAGTTTATTCACTGCACCGAAAAAAAATTGAGTCCATTCATAAAAAGTAAACTAAATTGATTTACTGAAAATTGAACATCAAAATTGTAAACATAAATAAACATAACGTACTTATCAGGATGGAATTTCTTTGCGTGCATTCTCAAGTTGCGTCTATTGCTGAATATGGTTTTGCATATTTCGCATGCCGCAACCATTTTCGATAAAACTTTTGAGAACACTACAAAATACTAGAAGTACCAAAAGAAATAATATCGAAATACCTATTCCGTAATTATATTCCACGTTCAACAATAATAAACCAAAAGGAAAAATAGAAATTGCAATGATCAGGTTCTCAGTTTGACCACATTTCGGTTCAGGTTTCGATAACAAATTAAAAACAGGTTCAGCTTTCATAGATTTATCGTCTGCCTACGACACGGTATAGAAAGATGGTATGATCTATAAACTTTATACACATCTTAAATGTGGAAAGATGATTCGTTTATTAGAGAATATGTTGTCGGATAGAAGATTTCGTGTTTTTGTTGATGATAAAAGTAGTAAATTCAAAATATTGAACAATGGTCTTCCACAAGGATCTGTTTTAGTACCCCTTCTATTCAATTTATATGTATGCGATATTCCTTGTACTTCATCTGAAAAATTCATTTACGCCGACGATATTGCACTCGCTTTCCGTCATTCTGATTTTCAAAGTATTGAGGAAAATTTAACTTGTGATCTGAAAATTTTGAAAAATTATCTTTGGAATGGCGTTTGTGTCCAAATCCGAATAAAACCTAGGTTTCGTTATTTCATTTGAATAACCATCAAAAATTTAGAAAATTAAATGTCCTTTTCGGGAACTTTCCTTTGAAACATAATTTTACTCCCAAATACTTAGGTGTTAAATTAGATTCCTCTCTGAATTACAAAGCACATTTGGATGACTTACGAATGAAGCTGAAAACGAGAAATAACATTCTACAGAAACTTGCTGGTACGTCATGGGGTGCTGACCCGACTACTCTTCGCAGAGCAGCCCTTGCCCTGGTTTTTTCCACCGCTGAATATTGTTGCCCTGTTTGGATCAATAGTGTTCATGTTCAGAAAATCGATGCACAGCTCAATTTTTCAATGAGAATAATTACTGGAACCATCCGATCTACACCTATCCAATGGCTACCAGTGCTATCAAATATAGTTCCTCCCCCATATTCGAAGACAGTCTGCAACTTGGAATTCTTGGAATAAATTCAATTCATTTCCGGATTCTTTTCCGATACTTTCCTACGTTCCAGATAATAGAATTCCAAGACTGAAATCCAGTAAACCTATTTGGTCGAATAACTTTCTGATTTCGAACTTCAGCTACAACGAAATCTGGAAATCCGAATGGGATGTATGTTCTTTATCTAATAAAGATCTAATATCCGATCCATCGAATAAAGTTCCTGGTTTTAACCTCCCCAGGAGAATATGGTCCCTTCTTAATCGAATAAGAACAGGTCATGGTCGTACCAATAGCATGCTTTTCAAGTGGATTTCGGTTGATAGTTCTAATTGTGAATGTGGTGAATCAGAGGAAACAGTTGAACACCTAATTAATAATTGTTCCATTTATAAATTCCAAGATGGCATTAGAGCCATACACAATATATCAAACTCATTTTTGTAATGGGTTGAAAATTTCAGATCAATTTGATGAAGTATAAATTGAATTCTCTTGCTGTTCTGTCTTTTTTTTTTCAGGTTGGAGTGTGTGTTTGGAAATCCTTCCTCTGAAGAGCCGTTCCGATAATCGTGATGTCCTTCTATAAAGAATATTCAGATACAACAATTTTATTTTATTTTTTTAACGGGGAGACAGGTTTTTTCGGCGAAGCCAAAGTAGAAATTTCTGTCTCTAGACAAGAGTGGGATTGCAACGAATCAGTCTTGTTGTAGGGTGACTAGCGTGACTCGTATCCATGCAGGGCCGCCGCCAGGGCCGGCAAACCGGGCAGTCTGCCGGGGCGGCAAATTCTAGGGGCGGCAAAATCAGTCTCGTCATACTAGATTTTTTTTCCTTCGAAATTGAAACCCCGCCTGTTATTGAACGTGAAAGCGAAAACACCAAACTCAGGGGCGGCTTTTTGAGCCTGGTCAACCAAATATATCACACGTGCACACAAATAACCAGATAAAAATGCAATCACAGCCGTCTATAGAGATAGCCTGGAACTAAATCTGGCAACGCCGTATGCGAACGCGAAGCGTAGGTATACTCATCCGATCCGTTAACGCGGGATATCATGTTTATTTCGAATTCAAATCATTTGCAATTTTATCAAATGAATTTTTTGCTTTAAGAAAAAAGAATATAAGACCCTACTTAGTCAAAAATTGAATATCTTAATTACTCCTTGGCAAAAATCTCACGATTGTGTTTCAATCTTGGTTGGAATTGAAAGGGAATTATCTGAATTATAAGTTAGGAAAAGAATTAGATATTCAATTCATTGTTCAGCAAGAACCACGGGAAGGTGTAGGCCAACTCTTGCCAAAAAAATTAAATGAAATTCTCTACGTGAACAAAACAAGTATCCTCAACATAATTATGAACTCAATATATGTAGAAATCGAAGTGAATGTGAAAATGAATATATATAAGATGTTAACACAACAAATGTTGGAATTTTCAACAAAAAATTGATATGCAATCTCAACGGAAATGCATATTTTCATGAAAAGTTGGACGATGTCATTCTATTTTCATTCATCTAAATGAATGTTTTCGTGATTGTTTTTAATTTGCTACTTTTGTAGATTTTTAATTATTGACATACCATGTATTTTTATGATGGTTCAATTCTTTATTTTTGTAAAAATTTTTGTGAAATTTATGAATTTTTTGCTTGTATATTTTTGCAAATAATAAAGATAATATAATCTAATCTAATCTAAGGAGGGTGAGTTTCTATCTTTGGGTAATGCAAACTTTTTCCTATCTCCCAAGAGTTTTCTTCGTTTGCTCGACATTAATCATATTATTCTTATTATTTACGAGATGGTTTAGGAGTAAATTTGCAAAAACCGAACAAGTGAATTTAAAATTGATTTCGCATTCGTACCTACCTCAACTGCTGACTGCTGCTTGAAGGAGCAGCATATTCTGAAACATAAATTTTGGCGGAGTTATCCATGTCGCTATTTTGCAATTAATATAAATCTAAAATGGACAAACTTTTGAAATTAATTTCCTATGATTATCGGAACTATTTACATCGCAATTGAAATTCTAACCTAACCTCCAACCTATCCAGTACATGATCTCAAATTAGTAAAGAAAATCAGACGAAACCTTCATTGCACTTCACTAAAAAAACAGTTTTTCAGTTCCCATAAAGTTCACTTATTTCCAGCCATTTATTGACTGAAACACTACGATTTATCAACAAAATTCAAACACACGTACCTACACTATCAACAAAACTCGCCCTACTGAAAATCTATTCTTCACCACGCATCACGAGTTTCGTGGGTCTCTGGTAGGCCTACGCGCGACGTTGCCAAATTTCCTTGTTCCTGGCTTGTACTTTAGGAGGCTGTGATGCAATTAAACCAATACAAGAGTAATACTGCAGAACAAAAACGATCGAAGATACAGCATTCTACTCATAAATAAAAATCCCTGTCAGGTTGTAAATTTCGCCAACGCCTCAGCGGCCTCTCATCCTAGTTACACTCGCTTGTTTACGAGTTTATTATCAAGACCCTTTGATGAATATCTGGGACTGTAATGTTTTTGGGAGGGTTTAGGGATAAAGGATAATTCAGTAATGATTCTTATTTTCAGTTTGCCAATCGGAAATCTAAATTTTGATATTAGGGAGGGGTTTATAATACTCGAGAAAAAAGGGTATGAACTCGTTAGTCCTCAGTGTTGCGTGTCGTCACAATATTCAATATTTTTGCAAAACTATATAGTGCTACATAATAGAAATCTTTTATCTATCTTCTGAGTTGTGATTTTCGAACTAAATTACCCAACAAAATTGAAGGTGAGTTCTATAATTCGGTATTTTTCTACCGTCGGATTTCACATTTAAACGAAAATATAAGTATAAAGCGCTCTCTACTTATTAACAGTGATGTAGGTCATTTTTTTTTGAGTCTTTCATTGATCGACTCAGATACGCATATTATTCATAAAACCATACAGCGTCGTTTAAAATAATTCGAAAAGGCGCCTTTAAATGAGTTGGAAATATGCCTCGCTGAAATTTGAGGCAGATTAGTATCCTTAATTTATTGGATAATGGTCATAGTAAAAGAATATATCAATATTATTATAAAAATCATAATTAGATACAAGTGAATACTTAAGATTTATATCGACCTATTTTCATTTACTTAATAAGATGTTAGAGTTTAAGAACATGGCAACAGGTAATAAATGTCATAAGGTCAAATCGCAGAACGAAAACAGTAAGAATAACATGTACCTTATTCTGATCCGGAGATCATCATCTTTAATTTTCCTTACACACGAGATCTGTGTTGCCTTGGAATAAAGAATTAGCAATAATCAAAATCCAAGGCGCTCAAATTTTTTTCAAACATGAGTTAAATACACTAAAAGCAGAGAACGTTTTCATTGTTGCTCGATATTTTCTATATGAATGTATTTTATAATTCCGTATTTTATTCAACATATCTTATACAAATGCATTTGTACTTGAATAGATTTATTTATTTTATTATTATTATGATACCTCACCGCCTGATTGAAAATTTTTACAAACGCAATTATATTTATCGGTATCGTGTATCATAGAAACAGATTTTATTAAATATGGAAAATACTTTTGGGATACTTTTGGCGAGAGAAGCTTTTCAAAGTTGAAAATGAAAAATTTTCTACGACCAACAATGGCCCAAGATAGATTATCTGATCTAGCCATATATCCATTGATCATGAGATAGTCAATAATCTCGATATATCTCAAACAATTCATGACTTTTGCGAGATGAAAGAAATTTATTTGAGTTGGAACATTCTAGTCTGATGGTTCTAGTTCACTTTTATACATGCGATGGCCGGTATATAAATATGTTTCTTTTTGTTATTTTTTATTTATATATTTTCTGTTTGAAACTTTTTTCGATAAACCTTCTAGTTTCGAGAAAACGTAACTTTTTCGAAATTTTCACGAATTTTCCAAGGTTCCTGAAAATTTGGGAACCTGCATTTTTGACCATGAGGTCCTACTCTAGTGACAATCATTATATCAAAAATGCAGCTCTTTCCCCAAAAAAGTGATTTCAGACCTTCGTTTACTGGACTAAAATTCGGAACCCGAATACTAAATACCTCGGCGCAAAACGTTTGTCATAAAATTGCTGGTCCCCTTTCCCTTGTATTTCATTGCCTGCCTGCCTTCAAGTTTCGTCGAGTCAAAAGAGGTAATATTTGTCGGATTTTAAGAAAGCACTCAACAAGATGTTGAACAAATTACCGTGGATCCTGAAATATTCTATTTCGATTTATAAAAGTAGGCGGATCGCAACATTCCTCAATATTATAAAAAACGGAATTTTAATAGTCAAAAAAATACATGTAGGGTCGGTTTCAAAAAACTTTGACTGTGCGATTGAAAAAACCGAGTAACGCACTTGAAAAACAGGTAGAATTTGTGTTCCAATATTCTCCTTATCGCAAAGTTGACTTTATTGGGTCATAGAGCAATAAAATTATTCACTCTTCTGCAAGTTTTCTTCTTCATCAGGTGTAAACCTACGAGAATCTCGAGAGGGAATAGTCCGGAAATAGCTGCCTTCCCACCTATTACAATTTTGAACTGATATGTTTTTGAGAATTTCACTAGTGTTCATTATATTCAGTTGAGAACTTTTCCTTTCGTCATGTGTCTTCTCAATATTATATTCAAATAATCCAAAATCCAATCAACCGACGAAAAAGCGGTGAAGACAGTACAAGATATGAGGAATTACAACCTATTAGCGCCGGGGCTGGCGCTTCAAGCTTCAACCACGAAAATATAATGAACACTTCATCCACATCAATTTCATTCAAGAGGGAAACAAAGAAATTATCTTTTACGTTCAAAATAATAGTATATTTAAAAAGGGTTGCTCAATGAGCGCCTATTCTAACACGAATGTGAAATTAAAAAATTCAATGTTTCCAGCTGGAACTCGGATTTTTGCTCATAAATTTCACCATTGTCACAATTCTACTGATATTTTATCCTACTCAGATATTATTACTGTGAGAAGATATACAACGTGGCCAAACAATCAAGTGGGTGGTTTCAAAATTACTGAGTGTTCAAGATAGATGCGGAGTCAGAGTCCGCTCGCCAGCCGCGAAAGTTGTAACGAAAATTGCACTTCGTACATAAAAGGGGGTTACACAAGAAAACACTGTCTTCAGGGATGAAGATATCAGTATTTAAATTTATTTCAATTCTCAGATACAGCGAGCAATTTTACATGTGCATATGCATACGGATACTCAATCAATCTGATGATCGAGAAGAGATGGACGACTTATCAACATGTGTCGCTTAATTGAACCGAAAGTTATGCGCAAATAAATGTAGGGAATTTAGAATTTGAATTCTACGTGGGAAATTCAAACATCCTCCCTCGCCATTTCAGAACGAACACAAAATAACTCAATCTTAATCCTTATGTGAAATGGATGGAGTAACATATAGGTATCTAAATTAGGTGTCAGTCGTTACTGGTTGGTAGAGGACAAACTTTCGATATTGGCCTTGTGAACACCCCATTCTTGGTTTTTAATTCGACTACTCTCACTCTGCCATCGGGGCCTGGATAAACATTCAAAATGCGTGCTCTACACCAATTCAATGGGGGAGAATTATTATCCTTGACAAGAACTAAATCATTAACCTTTATATTTGAGTTTGGTTTTAACCATTTGGGCTTATTTTGTAAGTTATTTAAATATTCAACTGACCACCTCTTCCAAAAATCTTGTTGTAGCTTTGTGCAAAGTTGCCAACGTGACAAGCGGTTTATGGGTGTCGTGGAAATATCCTTATCCGGATATGCTGTAAGGGGCGCTCTATAAGGAAATGACCTGGTGTCAAACAACATAAATCGGTAGGGTCGTTCGAAAGAGGGCACAATGGCCTTGAATTTAACACTGCCTCGATTTGAGTGAGTACAGTGTATAACTCCTCAAAGGTGAGAGTGAGAGCGCGTTACCAACTATACGATACAAATGATGCTTCGCGTTTTTATTGCAGCCTCCCACAGTCCTCCCCAATGGGGACTATGAGGGGGGAATGAATTTCCATTGTATGGCCCTAGTAGTTAAGTAATCCTGCAATACGTTTACATTGTCTTTCACATTAAGAAAGTCATAAAGACTCTTCAACACATTACTTGCGCCAAGAAAATTAGTTGCGTTATCGCTGTAGATACAAATAGGGCAACCTCTACGGGATATGAACCTTTTAAGAGCAGATATAAAGGCGTCAGTTGTAAGATCGCTCACCAGCTCGATATGTATCGCCTTCGTAGCTATACATAAAAAAAAAAATATATATATAGCACCGCATTATTGGAGCCTTTCGAAGGTTAGAACCTTTTATTGAAAATGTCCTCCGTAATCTAATCCCACTTGGGAAAACACTCTTGTGGGCTGAAACTCTCACTTTAGGAAGGTCTGCCATTATTTGTTGTTGCATTTTTTGCCCTGAATTATTAACAAGTAATGCATTTATTGATTATTTGTTTTGTTTCTTTAAGTCCATTTAATGGCCAGATTTTAATCTAAAATTGGAAAGAACCGTTTGAGGACAAGCATGTAATAGTTTTTCGTGTTCTAATTTCAGCATCAATTTGAACTATATTATTATGAGACGGCAACAAAAAATGGGTGTTTCTGATCAAAAGGCAGATTGGACAATGATAACCGACTGCCAACACGTATTATATCATTGCTGTCTAAGAAGGGGCTTAGTTAAATTATATTCCCATTATGGATTTCTAACCCGCCCTTGAGATGTGAAAATATATTTGAAAAATGAGCACTCTGTATGATTTTAATAATTGAAGCAAGGCAATCTTGAAGTTCATAAACTTTGAGTGGACCTTCTACTCTTTTTTGTAACCTACAGTTATTGTAAAATCGAAAAACAATATGCCAGAGTTCGATGGAATCTAGAAAAATTTAGAAAAGGATTTGGACAACTTTTCTAAATACGATTCTGATTGAGAATCCAAATCATGCATTGTAATTTGTCGATGCTCTGGTAGGTCCTTTAAAACGAGGGGTAAATTTCAAGTCGTATAAGTTCATATTGTAATTCGATAAAAGTTTGGGACTGCCACCAAATTGTACTATTTATCAATATCCCTTAGGTGATAAACCTCGCCGAAACCAGATCGGCAGGGATTTTGATCGGATCTTACATGAGACCATCGACAGTTAGAATTAATTCTTGAATGATCGCAACTCGATTCGCTACAAAAGCGGACCACCGAGAAGGATGAGATGAGATCCATGCCAATGCAATTTCTGAGTCAGAAAATAAAAACGTATCATCAATTTTCAAGTTGTCATAGATATTTATGATTTTATCAATTAGTCTTGACAACAATAGGGCAGCATTCAATTCCAGCTTCGGAAGTGATAAGCTTTTCAAAGGTGCTACCTTGGATTTAGTGCAAATAAGGCGAGTAGAAATTGTACTATTAGTGTATAGTAGATAACACGCAAATAAATACAACAACCGAAGGCCCTGGTACTAGCGTCACAATAACCAACTAGTTCAACTTAAAAACAGGGATATTTAAACAAATAGAGCGTGGAATCTCTAAGTGTTTTCAGGTGTTCAATTCCTTTCAAGTTTGTCCGCCAATCATTTAATAGTTCGGAGCTTAATTCCTCATCCAGTCAATGTTAGAAGACCATGTTTTCTGCATAAATATTTTTAATTTGATTACAAATGGAGCTATCAACCCTAGTGGATCGAAAACCTGCGCTATTGCGTATAAGACATCGCGCTTCGTAGGAACATGTTTACTCTCGAATTCGGGAATTACTATTAGGAAATTGTCTTTCTTAGGATTCCACATCAGACCTAAAACCTTATTTACAGAGTCTGTGATTTCGATGTTATAATTATCATCTTTTTGTTGCTGACTATCCTGGAAAATTTTCAAAAATTCCTCTGAATTGGATTTCCATTTATGTAAAGAAAAATGTGCAGAATTACATAAGTCGTAAAGTTCTTCATATATCTGTTTCAAATCTTCTAATGAATTGCACCGCAAATAAAATCATCCATATAGCATTGTGTCATAATAATACAACGATACGCTAATGGGTGAGTATTCTCATTTTTGCTGGCCAGTTCCTTTAATACGCGAGTTGCGAGAAATGAGATGACTTAATGCCATAAGTTACTGTGCATAGTTCAATACATTTGATTTTCCTCGTTTGGGTGATCTCTCCAATAGTATATTCTGAAGATGTCTTTGCCGCGGATTGATTTCTATATTTCGAAACATTTTTTCTATGTCGGTTATAAATACATAAATAAATGTTCTGAAACGGCAAGAATATCAATAAGTCCGATTGTACAGGATATCCTTTCAACATTAAATCATTGAGAGAAATTGCCAGAAGTGGTCTTCATAAGATCAAATACAACTCTTATTTTGACCCAAAGATGGAATCCTTCAAATATACAGTGGTGAGGTAAAAAATATTATTGTCATGTGATTCGGCATATTTTTCCTAATTGAACAAATCTCGCATGACCCAATTCAATATATTTCATCTATAAACTCTTTATACATATAAAATAGATTGCTGTTCGTTTGCAAACGTGATTCTAAACTGTGAAAGCGCTTCTTAGCTGAACTAAAAGATTCACCGAGCATAGGAATATCGGTTTTGAGGGGGCATGTCCACTTGAAATTGACCGTTTGGTAATACTTTAGTAGTATCTTTAAATATTTTTTCTGCTAACTATCATTTGATGATGAAGTTAAAGGGACATCTATTTCTTCAGTTAACCAGAATTTTTGAATTTTATATTATTTTAAATTCTCCTTTTCGGATGTTATGAGATAGGACGTGAAACTGTGCGTGGCGTCGAGAGACAAACAGGTCTTTTTATATATGGGTCCCATGAGAACCCAGCCTAATTCTGTTTTTTGTAAGATCGGAGCATTTTTACCTAGCTTAATTATATCTGGAGCAATTAAACTATGATATATGTCGCAACCCAATAACAAATCAATATTTGAAAGTGTCTATTTCAAAGGCCTTCCTGGTGTTGTAATCCAGTTTCTGAGAAAATATGAAAATGAGCAATATATCCCAATTTTCAACCGGCATTTTCAAATTTTTCAAAGATTCTATATGTTGCTTAATTCTAGTTATGAATTCTCTTAATTGAAAAACAGAATACTTTGATAAAGGGGGAGTGTCCCAAAAGGCTTCTTATGTGTGAGTTTATTATCAAAAGTCTTTTCTCGTAACGATCTCTTAAAGTATCTATTGCTATTTGAAAATTAGAGCTTATGAGAGGCAAATTATTAATGAGATTCAGGGGTTCTTGTCTCAAGAAGGACTTCAAATAAATGAATTTCTGAATATCAGTTAAATTTTTGTTTTCAATTATTAAAGTCGAGAATAATTCAAAGAAAGGAATCCAATTTGCGATATCCCCTGAGAATATGGAATATTCAATTCCGGCAATTTAACATGCATTTTATCTTCGGATAGAGTAACGGAAGCAGTTGAGTTAATTCCCTTCTGTTTCGAATTGTATTGACTAATTTTGTTCTTAATTTCGGATAAACATTGACAATATTTAGTCTCCATCTCTTCTCTATTTTCAGTATCTGAATCATCAGGGTTTTCATCCTTCATATAATCAATTTTATCTTGCACTTTGTTATATTTATTGAAAGCTTCAATTAACCAATCACGCCTTGACAAATAGTCTTCAACAACAATTCCTTCTCTATCTTTATTTCTGTTTAGATATCTTTCAAGACGATCGATAGTCTTTTTCTGCGCTGTTCTTTGCTCAATCAAAGCTTCCATTTTATTTCACTAGAAATACCACAATTTCAACAATAATTCAAGGGATAATCGATGAAATATCAAATGAATATTGATAAAAATTCAATCTAATTATTCTTAGATATGAAGGAATGATCACAAGTCGATTTCAAATGAATTTTCGATAAATGAAAACAAGTCAATTAATGTCACAAGTGGAAATCGAATATGAAAAATTGTTTCAAGAGAAAATCCAAAATATTAATTTGGATTTGTTAGAACAGATGTAAATAAACAAGAAAATACTGCTAAATTCAATGATGATAAAAAGAATGAAGCGAAAAGTGCAATAAAGACAGTCAAATTTGTTCAATTAGCTGTGAACAGAGATGAAGTATTCGCGCATCCACGAACTCACTTTTTTCACATTCTATAGCGATAACTGAAACAGTCGAAACAATCTGACCTGTTTTTTCTTCTTCTCGATGATGATATCGTCCGATTCGCTTCCAGCCTAATTCCTTTACTGTATAATTCGAACACCTTAGGGTTGATAGGAATCCGACAGCAGAACAGGAGCCCAACAGGAAGGAAGGAACGCTCCTCACCAGGTATTTCTCCTAGGCAGTTGAACGATGTCCTTGGAATTCTTCTCGTACGTAGATCAATGGAAATATAACTTATTTCTTCGAAGGTTTAATGGGAAATAATCCCGGGTTTCGGCACCAAATTTTATGTAACGAAAATTGCACTTCGTACATAAAAGGGGGTTACACAAGAAAACACTGTCTTCAGGGATGAAGATATCAGTATTTAAATTTATTTCAATT